>JAQQPU010011682.1:0-27440 GCA_029168905.1 Artemia sp. Kazakhstan ARC1039
TGTCCCCTCCTCAACGCCTCGCTCTTTACGCTAAAGTTTGACTTTCTTACAACTCTATTTTTTTTAAACAATGAAAAACTTTAGCGTAAAGAGCGAGGCGTTGAGGAGGGGACAGCCTCTTTCATGTACGGAATAATTTCTGTTTATTTTAAGTTTTAATGTCGCTCCTTACTTTCAGTTAAAAAAACTTTTTTTTGTATTTAGTATCACCAAAACCTACGAGGTTTCATTACTTAATTGAAAATTTAAATTTTTATGGCCAATACTTAAACCGATCGTCTTACTTCTCGACACTGACAACTTGTTCAAAAAATCACTAAAACTCCGAAAGTTAAATGTGAACATTCAGGGCGCCAGGTGCTCAAGCACCAACAAGTTTGGACCTATAACTCGTTGTTGTTATTTCCAAACCTATGAGATAATTGCCAAAAATAATCTGCTAAGCTGCTCTCAAAGGGAGGATCAGATGGGCAATGTATGTTTCATCGCCCTTTGATCTTTCTTATCGACGCTGCTCTGATGACCCTTTGAGAACAGTTTAGTGAATGGTTTTTGGCAATTATCTCTGAAGTATGATCATTTCATAATGACAGCGATGGAATGAACAGCAAAGCCAGCTATACGGAAATGCATGAAAGATACTTTTTTTTCATAAATGCAGACACAGGGTTCTCACTGTCCAACTGTAATATCTATCAATGTCCCAGTTAGTGCTCAAAGCATATAAAATATAATGTTAAAAAGCTCAGCTTTGCTAATATACATTTTAGCGGTATCAAGTTAATACCCGACTATTGAAACATATCTTACAATATACCATGCTATAGGTAAAAAGCATAGACCATTACATAATAATTCTACTATTCCTTGTTATAACATTATAAAACATAGCAAAGACAAATAACTCAAATTCTTAGGCTTTTTTCCTCAATGGGAACAAAACCGGAATTTATAAAGTGTTATAAATCTCAAAGAATACAATCTATCTTTTTATATATGAAATATTATCAAATATGCAAGGCGAAACTGTTTAAATGACAAATAAAATGATATAACTTTAATTTTGTCAGGTGCCTTGTCATATTTGAAACTGATTAGATTAAAAGAAAACCGAATATAAGAAAAGATTGAAACATACCACGTAAAATGTTGGAAAGACAGCCAAGAAACGAGACCACCATAGGTTAGTAATGTCTGAAACAGAAAAACTTTTCAAATGTTTTGCCAAATTAGTATTGTTTAAAAGAGAGATGAAAAAGCGAAATCGTCAATTTTGACGCAAGTAATTGTACGACCAAAAATGGAAGCGATAGTCAATGAAGTTGGAAGATTCTTCGACAAAAAAAAAGGAAAAGAAGAAAGTAATATATTAGAGAAAATTCGACGGTTTTCAGAAGGCTATAATTGTAATACAACTTCTCTTAAGAAGTTAACAGGCTATTAAACTGTTCTTAACAATGTATAGTACAACTATTCTCCGTTGGCTTTATCACTCTGAACATATATGTTTTCATCAGTAGTTCCCATTAGTGTTTAAAATGTATCATTGGCTAATATCCAGATGATATAAGTTTAATTATAAACGTTTCTTTTTACGGTAGATTTTTAAGTGTAACGTCATAGATTTTAATCATTCATTGCTTAGTCATGTGCAGCTAACCTTTTACATATGAAATAATTACCAACTGTGCAGATAGTTAGACTGCACAACAGACAAAAATGTTCATTTGACAAAGCTGCTTTATAGAGTAAGGAGAGGCTGATAATATTATGCATACCTTCAGCAAAGTTGGGATTAACCCTAAAATAGAAACAGATCTAGGGCCAGGGGCAGATCCAGGACTTTTTTTTTGGGGGGGGGGGAAATAGGTTAATCCGATAAAATTGCGTTGGGAACAAGTTTAATTAACGCAAACTTGCGTTAAAGAAGTAAACTACACTACTTTAGACGACTTTAGGGGGGCGCGCACCCCTCGCCCCATGGATATGCCACTGTCTAGGGCTTTCAGCCCCTGGCACACTGAAGCTTTGCAGGCCGAATTACTACTGCATAGCTGAACTGGGTCAACCTAAGAAGTACTATTACAGATATATGGCGTATTGTAGACTTTTTTAAAGTAATATGACCAAATAAAACTAATCCTTAATAAAACGAACTTTTTGTAGGCTGAGCTAGATGAAATTTGAACTGCTCGGGTGGCAATCTCGGTGGCAGTCAGAGAAGCAAAGAGTATGGGGAACCAATGCTTGCTATTTGAATTTTTATGTCCGAGCCAAAGAGAGCGGCAAAAGTACTCTTTAATTTCATTGGATTATCTTTTGACGTTAATCGTCGCGTTTTCATTTTGCCAATCGGATTATTTCTTATATGTGTATCAGAAAAATCAGCCAAATAACCTCTCCTCTTTTTAACAATTGTTGTATTTATCTGTTGCTGCCAAGTGAAATTTTTGAGTCCGTAAAAAGAATGTAAAACCGGATTGGTTCTTTTGTATGAAATTTTAAGCAAGTAAAAAAAGTAAAAATTCTTTTATGCAAAATTTTTTAAAATGTAACCTTCTATTTATCTGCTCCCGAAACGTCGGGTGCAAAATAATTCATTTTTTATGTTAGGCTGTTGCCATGTATATGGAACACATATCAAAAGTAAATTTCAAAATGTACTTAGTGGGATTGTCTTCTAAAAATATTATCCAGCGTTTGGTGGAAATAAATTTAGTTGATGAATGCTTGTTCTTTAGAGAATAAAAATACAATTTTATTATTGTGTTCACGGCAGTGCTCACTTATTAAAGAGCGAAGGTCACTCCACTATCAAAAACTAAATGAGCCCTTTTGAATGAGTTTTCAAATCCAAGGATTCGCCATTTGACACGGATTAAGGAACGACAACTTAAAACTAAAATTAATGATGGAAACAGATTTACGGAAAATTCAAAAAGGAGCTTGAAAAACATCGCAAATGGTGATGGGCCGAAATAAAAAGTATACCATTAGAATTCCCATGTCTGAAAACCTTTCATTAGGGTTTTTCAGGGTGCTATCTTTAAAACTCAAGAGAATCACATTTCGCCCTGGGCAGCATTGGAATACAAGGATTCCTTTTTTGTTATTTTCTGCCAGGGCTAGCAGGCAACGGGAAATTGTAAAGAAACGGTTAATGGCTCCTTTGAAAGCTAATGCTTCCATCTAGCTCCTTTAATATCCAGAAAAAAAACAATAAGCCTTCCAGAGGCCAATCTGCCTAAGTCTACTTTTTACATTTTTGAGGTTTTGTGATTTCTGTAATTCAATTCGACTCATTTAACCACGGATTATCAAAACGCTCATGTTCATGAGTAGCAAGGGTAGGCTAACCACCTTTGTCAATAGAAATCCAACCTCTAAAAACAGAAGTTAGAAAACAATATATTCATAAAATTTCGTTTTGATGCTGATTCTATATACATAAAATTCTTGAGTTTATAGTCACCTCCAAAAGTGATTAAATAAAAAAAAAACAAGTTTTTTAAACTGAAAGTAAGGAGCGACATTAAAACTTAAAACGAACAGAAATTATTCCGTATATGAAAGGGGCTGTCCCCTTCTCATCGCTTCGCTCTTTACGCTAAAGTATTTTATTGTTTTAAAAAATAAGTGAGACAGAGTCAAACTTTAGCGTAAAGAGCGAGGCGTTGAGGAGGGGACAGCCCCTTTCATATACGGAATAATTTCTGTTCGTTTTAAGTTAATTTCTGATCGTTTTTTAGTTAATGCAGCTTTTATTTTGGCTCACCGTCATTGAATAACTAAACAAAATTTGCATATAAATTTTACTTTTCTTTTGCTAAATGGATGTCTCTAAATTTGGTTATGACGTAATTTACAAATTAACTTACGTAACTAACTTCTATATTCGTATATTTTTCTTCTGGCAAAAAATACAAAGTTGCAGATTTTTGCAATATGAGCTTGAAACCTATGTAATAGGGTTTTCTGATACGCTGAATCTGACGGTGTGATTTTCATTAAAATTCTTTCACTTGTAGGGGATGTTTCCCCCCTCTTTAAAAAATCGGGTATATTTTCTCAGATTCGTAGCCTTTGATGAGTAATACTAAACTTAATAAAATTTATATATTTAGAATCAGCAGTATAAACACATTCTTTTGATACATTTATTGACATAAAAATTCCGTTTTTAAAAGTTTCGATTACTATTGAGCCGTATCGCTTCTTTTTTTTATTGTTTTTTTATTACGTATATGTTATTACGTATGAGGGGGTTCTCCCCTTAGTCAATACCACGCTCTTTACATTAAAAGTTAAAAAAAATTTGATTCACAAACCCCTCAATCACAAAGGCCGTTTAATTAGAATAGATAGCTCTTTTGAAAGCACTAAAAAAACTGTAGCGTAAAGAGCGAGGTATTGACTTGGGGGAGAACCCCCTCACATACGTTATAATTTCTGTTCGTTTTAAGTTCTAATGTTGCTTCTTACTTTCAGTTGAAAAAACTTGTTTTTTTTTTAATTTAATTTCTGATCGTTTTTTAAATAATGCTTGGAAATCCGGTGTCCCCTTCATAGAAATGTCCCTTACCCCAAAGAAACATCCTCCACGGAAAGATTTTTCAGAGTAACCCCCTACTCTAGCCCCCCCCCCTCCAGGAAAAAATCCTTCCTGGAAATGTCTGTATACTTCTCAATAACCAATAAATAATGCTGGCAAGTCCGGCGCCCCCTTCATGGCAATTTCCCTTCCCCCATGAAAACTTCCTTCATGGACAGATCCTCCAAAATAACCCCCGACCCCCCCACTACCAGAAAAAATACTATGTTAACATTGGGTAAAGTTCATAACTTTTAGCCCTCCCCCTGGAAACTTCGGGGGATTAAGTCATCCTAAAAGACATATTTATCATATTTTTGACCATGCTGAACAAAATGGCTATCTCAAAATTTTGATCGGGTGACTTCGGAAAAAAATAAGCGTGGGAGGGGGCCTAGTTGCCCTCCATTTTTTTGGTCACTTAAAAAGGGCACTAGAACTTTTAATTTCCATTCCAATGAGCCCTCCCACAATATTTTAGGACCACTGGGTCGATACGATCACCCCTGGGAAAAAAAAACAAAAAAAAAACAACAAAAAAACAAATAAACACGCATCCGTGATCTTTCTTCTGGCAAAAAATGCAAAATTCCACATTTTTGTAGATAGGAGCTTGAAACCTCTACAGTAGGGTTCTCTGATACGTTGAATATAATGGTGTGATTTTCATTAAGGTTCTATAACTTTTAAGGGGTCTTTCCCCCTTTTTTTGAAAATCAGCCAAATTTTCTCAGGTGAGTAACTTTTGATGGGTAATACTAAACTTGATGAAAATTATATATTTGAAATCAGCATTGAAATCTGATTCTTTTGATGTATCTATTGGTATCAAAAACCCGTTTTCTAGAGTTTCGGTTACCATTGAGCCGGGTTGCTCCTTACTTACAGTTCGTTACCAAGAACTGTTTGATTAACTCAAGGACATTCGTGTAAATTTAGAAGAATAAGAGAGGAAGCACATGTATTAGGGGAGGGATCATGATGAGGATTATACCATCAACTTAAAAACGTCCTAAATTGTAGAGTGAAAGTTTCAACAACCTATCCACGAAAATACGAAATTTTGTATTTTTCCTGAAAATGCAGTCGAGGAATAGCGTGTCATTGTTATTTTTTTCTGGTTCTCTTTTTTACCAAGGGTAATCGTATCGAACAATATCTGCACCTGATCCTACATCTGTACGGAAACAGAAATTTAGAATTTTTTCTCTTGTCAGCCTAAGTACTAGCCAGGTAAGTGGAATGTAACTAAACCTGGCAAATACCTAAAGTTATGATTCCCGTTCTCCGCGCTTAGCTCAACCTTTGTAAGGAAACGAAGTGTTCTTGCCATCCGCATCCATGACAACTGCTTATTGGATTTCAATTCCTAATGGTAGGGCTTAGCAGCCACGTTTTTTGCTGGAAACAAGCACCACATAACCTTTTAGGCGTTATTTTGCTTTTTGGCTAGGGTACGTCTTCGCGTCTACTAATCAACCGTTTTGCGGGCCGTCCTTAGTCGTAATCCTCCTATAGGGTGGCCCTGTAGGCAAAACAAACAGAAACTGCTTGGATACAGAGATCTGTCAAAAATAGTCTTATTTGCATTCCTTCGATCGTTTTTCACGTAACCTTCTGCTTTAGTTTACTAAATTCACTGGAAAGGTCAGTCGTCAAGCAGCCTGGGATACTTCGGAACTTTGACCCATCATAAATAGCATTTTCAGCAAAATTTCTCGGTGCCACAGTGCCGGGAGTCTAGTAATTGATTGACGCATGCTTATCCAATTTTCATATCTTATATTTTTATTCATTTGTGCTTTAATTTGGCTGAAATAAATAAGCAAATGAATAAAAAATTCTTCCGTTCACAAACATTCTACATTTTTTCACCGACTACATGCCTTCATTTATGGAATGACAAGCCACATGATGGCCGCAACCCACAGGTTAAGAAATGATGACTTAAGAGTCTCAGTTAAATAGTTTGATATTATAATCTGTCTTACATATTCAAGTCATTGACAAACGAAGAAGAGATTGGACTGTATTCACCTTTTCCATTTTAAATTCGGTGCCAACTTATGATTCATGGACCCTATGTTGGAACCAAAGTATAATCACCTACGGAACAAGTACTGACAAAACCTATCCTCTCCAAACAAAAAAAGTGACCCTTTGTATACCTATGCGAACCTGGCAACTAAACACCGTAGTTACACAATTCATCCCGGTCACTCGTCGCCTGAATCACGCTCTAGCATAATTATTGGCCGGAGTCAAAGTACTTTGGCTCGGAGCGATTAAGTAGTACAACATTTTGTGTCTAGAGGCGCTGAGGTACGCGGAGTCACTTTTGGAGAGTTTTGTCAGTACTTGTTCCGTAGGCGATTATACTTTTGTTGGAACGTAGATTCAGAAGGTCTTGTTTGCAAGCCTAGCCTGTTTTGCAAATATGACCAACCTAATGATTAGCTTTTGATAAGCCGAGTATGTGTTTGTCTGGCCACACTTACAATGGACTATGATCGACCTATATCATACCAAGCTATCGACAAAAAGTTAATCAAGTGGCTTCGATTTCTGGTTTCATTAGCTGGGCTCAACGAAATTCTAAACTCCCCCACCTGTGTTCAATTATATTCAATTATGTTTAAGTACAAACAGATCAGAAATGATGCCGGATTTCACAGTCTGTTTTTAAGCAAGTTTAGACAATTCTATAAGAAAAATTAGAGGGAGCATGGTTTTGGTGTGGTGAATGAATGGATCTGAAACTCAGAAATCCTTTAATATAAGTATTTTTGGGTTTAAGTTATAGTTGTAGGCATGTCACAAATCCCATGTTTCACAAGAAACAAAAAACTTAACGCTCTGAAACATTTGGAAGCTTTCTAACGGGCAACATCTGCAAAATCAGAGCAAAATCAGGAAATAAACTTCAGAGCTCTAATTAGCTCTTAATTATAAGTTTTCAGTCCAAACAATAATTTTGACATTTTTTAGGATTTGTCTCTATGCTCAGTTTAATTTATTTTTAACCGTTAGTAAAATAGCCGTATAGCTTTCATAAATAACAAGCTATCACTAAGATACAGAAAAATAAAGTGCAATCACCAGCATGCGAAGGCAAAGTTAATGTATTTTCATGTTATTTAATAGCAGCTATGTCTAATATATACAAATTTAAATACAATATCAAAAAAGAAACTGAATAGAAAAGGAACAGTGGGCTTTTAACACGGGATTAATATGAAGTTAAAAAAAACTAGCGCCGCTGACAGAACAGTACTGCCCAGCTGGGCTAGAAAAATTCAAATCGTCCTTAAATAGAATATAACTTATTACATTTAGGATTGTAATAATTTAAAAATAAAAGCATAAAAATAAAATTATATTTAACAATAAAGCAAACGTAAAAAGGATAAACATGTTCTTTTTTTCCATTGGGCAAAACAGTATTTTATCTTCGGTCCAATACAAATCAAAATTAAAGAAGACATAAGTAAATGATATACAACCGTTATTTCGTTCAAAGTTTTGTAATCAGCTTTCTTTCTACGCTCATCATTCTCCCATCCTTTTTGTATAAGACAGTTTCACCTTTTTTCTATACAAAATAGTGTCTCACCTGTGTTGTCGGAGGTTCTCCTGCCTTTTAAAAGTTTTCCCACAGACATCACACGAATAATTAACCTCCTCTCTGTGACTCCTTTCATGAATCATTAAGTTATAGGACTTGGTAAACCTTCGCTGGCAGTACTTACAGACATAATCTGCTCTTGGAGTCACTCCAGCCACCCTTCGTCGGTAGGCGGAGGTTCTATCTTCAGTGTCCCATGGCATAACAGCGAACATCTTTGTTTGTCTAAAAAGAACAGCTTTTATTACAAGTCTGTTTAGGTTCGAATCTAAGCTTGAACCAAAAAGGTAAATTTTGAGGATACCACCAGATGGCTAATTTGACAGTGTATATATATATACAAATCTTTCAATTAGCCAACCGGCCAACCAGTACTTTAAGCCTAGGAGTCCAGCTGGACATAAGGAAGAATATTAAGAAAACAATTCTTACTCTATAATATGCAGAGTAATCCTAGTTAACTCATTTTGCAGGGGGAGAGCCTTTATCTTCACTCCTTTACTTGTTTTTCCAGTTTTTCTAAGAAATTCATGAATTTCTTAGAACCTATATATTCACAGAATATATACCCCCATTTCCCTAATGTGCAAATATGTACCTAGAACTGGATCCTCAATCTAAATATAACATCTATTTGCATCACAAATGAACTTTACTCCAACATTAGCTATATGGTGGATGTCCAAATTTTGAGAGGGCTGTACATAAGAGCTCTATGTTCCGAAAAGAAATGTTTATGTCAGTTTAGGTTTTTGGAACTTATTTAGTAGCTGGGCAACACGTGAGAAGAACCGCATATAGAATCTCAAAGATCCTATTGAAAGACAGGTTTCCGCTGCCTAGAGAGGTATTGCTTACTCTGTGAAAAATATTTAGACTAGTTTTTTGGGGTTAAAGGGGCAAAAAAAGGTACCTAGGTTAAAGGTTACGCATTTAATATATGCTATGCCTTACCTCCACCCCCCCTCTAATGTGCAAATATATTGCCCAAATTTGTTTCTAAGCTATTATATTTTCATCATACTTTGTTTTATTTCATTAGCATTAACCAAACTTCACTTCTCGTGTGTTGCCCGGCTACTAAATAAGTACCAGGTTTTTTCATTAATTTATAAACATATTAGTTGTTTAACTGGAAAACCGCGTTGCAATACCGTGTTAGTGGGGCAATTTTATGGCAGAGTCTATTTAAATATTTTAAAATAAAGAAATGAACACTTAAGCATTTATGACTGAAGAGATTTTAGGCGTTGGGCCGTACGTTTTTCTTAATAAGAGCTTCGATAAATTCGAGCGTTTAAATTAATTCCTTTTTAATTTTTGAATACTAAAGCAAAGTTTGAATTCTAAAATTTTAGCGACTGGGAAAAACTAGAGAGAAAGCAGAAAAAGAAGAAAATAGAAGATAAGCCAGAGAAACAGAAAAGAATGCAAAAAAAAACAGAAAACAAAACCTAAAACTAAATATTAGTTCTGGCCATTAAAAGCGCAGCAATTAACAGCCCTACAAGGCATGTTTGGCCGATTGAATGGGCAAGAAAGAGTTAAAAAACACAGAACTTTCTAGTAATAAAAACAAGTTATACGCAGGAACGGCATTTGCTGCGGGCAGCTGCCCCTCCCAGACCTCTGTTTGCCCTCCTCGTCCCCACCGACCCCAGTTTGCCCCTCCAGCTAAAATTTAGTTTCTTCAAAAACCTTGTCAAAACTAAGATAAGCCTGCATAATTGCATAATTGCACAGAAACGTGCAAGTTTTCTTTAGTATATCTTTACCTTTATGGTACTACATAGCTAATTTTTCACTGTCAATTTCACTTGATTTGGGAAAATTGGTTCTAACTTTGCCCCTCCCCCCATGGATTTTGACAAAATTACGCCACTGGTTATACAAATTTTTAGCTACAATATATGGCTCATTAAATTAGCTTGGCCAGGTGATTAATTATATAACGTTCGTTTATAAAGGAAACAGTGATAAGAAAATAAACAATGGGAAACAGTTAAATTTTATCAGCCATCTTAACGTTTAATAATTACTAACTATTAGAAATAGGCCTATAATAATAATGATTATAATAGTTGGTTGTTTGACATTAGATTAACTCTTGTATCTATTTTATTTTGAATCTTTGGTGTGAAAAGACCGAGAAGAATAAAAATGCACAAAAATCACGATAGAGCAGTGACTTTACATACTAAGAGTCGGAAAAAGGACCAAGTCCAAGAAGAGAAAGTCATGATTGAGTCAACGTCAGACAAAAAAAAAACATAGAAGGATCCGAAAATATTCAGTTTATTCCAATAGTGGTTTCCTAAAGATAGTGTTTAAGAATAACTGAAAACGAATCACTAGTTGTTTCGTAGCAAATACCAACAGGCAGAATAATAATAAAAAAAATATGCAAAATGTAGAACCAAGATGGGTAAACTAGAAAACAGTAGCAACACTTGAGTAATTAGTTTTCTGCGATTGAAAAAAGTGATCAAAATGTGTTATCACCAGACGTGTTACAAAAGTGTCTACTTTTATCTATGTGCTTATTCCTGAATAAGAAGATGACGAATTGTTATTTCTTTTAATCTCTTTTTTATTTCAAAGTTTAAAAGAAAAGAATATTGTTTAATATTTAATAGGTTACGCTAAAGTTTTACGCTAAAAAGTTTTACGCTCGTTTTTTTAACTGAAAGTAAGGAACAACATTAAAACTTAAAACGAACAGAAATTATTCCGTATATGAAAGGGGCTCGCTCTTTACGCTAAAGTTTTTCTTATTGTTTTAAAAAATAAAGTTGTCAGACAGAGTCAAAATTTAGCGTAAAGAGCGAGGCGTTGAGGAGGGGAAAGCCCCTTTCATATACGGAATAATTTCTTTTCGTTTTTAAGTTTTAATGTCGCTCCTTACTTTCAGTTTAAAAACACTAGTTTTTAATTCAATTTCTGAACTTTTTTTAAATTAATTTTGCTTTGATTTTGGCTCACCGTATATGAATAATTAAAACGAAATTTTTTCATATTAATTTTACTTTTTTTGGCTAAATAGCTTTCTCGAAATTTTGTTATGACGTACCTTACGAATTAGCTTACGTAACGAACTACTATATTTGTCTATCTTTATTACATAAATTAGGGTGTTCGCTCCCTAGTCAATACCTTACTCTTTTATCTAAAATTCAAATTTTGGTCCAATTCTTTAAGAATGGCCCCTTAAGCACAAAGGCCGTTAATTAGAATAAATAGCTCTGATGAAAGTACAAAAAAAACTTTAGCGTAAAGAGAGAGATAATGACTAGGAGGCGAACTCAATCATATACATAATAATTTCTGTTCTTATTTCTGTTTTAAATTTTAATGTTGCTCCTTATTTTCAGTTGAAAGAATTATTTTTTTTTATTATTTAATTTCTGACCGTTTTTAAAATTATGCTGGGAAATCCGGCGCCCCCATCATAACAATGCCCCTTCCCCCATGAAAACTTCCTCCATGGAAAGATCCTCCCACGTAGCGCCTGACCCCCCCCCACTACCAGAAAAAATCTCCCCTGAAAACTTTTGTATACTTCTCAATAACCAATACTACATGTAAACGTTGGGCAAAGTTCATAACTTGCAGACCTTTCACCGGGGAGTGCGGGGGATTAAGTCATCCTCAAAGACATAGTATTGTTTTTTTCGACCATACTGCAACAAAATGGCTATCTCAAACTTTTGATCGGATGACTTTGGGGAAAAAATGAGCATAGGAGGGGGCCTAGTTGCCCTCCATTTTTTTTTGTCACTTTAAAACGGCACTATAACTTTTAATTTCCGTTCGAATGAGCCCTTCCGCGATATTCTAGGACCAATGTTTCGATACGATCACCCCTAGGAAAAAAAAAGAATAAATACGCATCTGTGATCTTTCTTCTGGCAAAAAACACAAAATTCCACATTTTTGCAGATAGGAGCAACTCCTACACCAAGGTTCTCTGATACGCTAAATCTTATGGTGTGACCTTCATTAAAGTTCTATCACTTTTAGGGGGTTTCCCCCCTTTTCGAAAATAAGGCAAATAACTTTTGATGGGTAAGACTTGATGAAGCTTATATATTTGTAATTAGCATAAAAATCTGATTCTTTTGATGTATCTATTGGTATCAAAATTCCGTTTGTTAGAGTTTCGGTTATTCAGCAAGGTCGCTCCTTACTTACAGTTCGTTACCACGAGCTGTTTGATTTGCGAGCGAAATCCCATTAGTCTAGAACCGAAAACATTTCGGTTTCTCACCTTAAATAAATGCAAAATATCCAAAAATCCTGTTCGTAGTAAATTGTTTAACCGAAGTAATCACACTGAGGTTTGCAAAGCGATTGAGGTTAACCAGAAGGAAACTACAAGTTAAATGTTTGTCCCTACGCAAAACCATCCGGTTTATGGATTGGTGATACATTTTACCCCCAATAAAACATAAGGGCTCATAAAAGTAAATATTGCCTATTAAACTGTTGCATCAAGAACTTTGACAAGTTAGCCGCATAAGAAGCAATACACTATCCAGTGTGGGAAAAATTCTTGTCGACTATATAACTATTCGTCATGGCTATGCCTACGTCGGTCAATTTTTGCTACTTGGGGTGTCTCTTTATTGAACTCAAAGCTTGACTTTTGGTCAGCTTCATTTGAATGAATGAGGTGCTTATTTTTATTACATTACCTTTCCCACATTGAAAATAACTGTAGCTCAAGCCTTCTGAATTTGATAAATATTTTAAGCAGAGCAACTTCATGGGAATTTGCGTTTATTGACAATTACCTTTTATTCAAGTAGGTAAAGAACGTATGCTAAGTTTATAAGCATGTTCCCACAAGGAAACAAAAAAGGAAGGGGGGCTTCAGTATCAGGTATTTTTTATATTATCAACTCTTTTTTCTGAACTCACCGATTTGTATTTTTTTACATAACTTTCTGTATTTTTGTGACGTAAATTTGTTAAATTTACGATCCATTTTTTACCACTTCTGGAAATTCAATTAATTCCAAACTCTATCAGTATACGTACCTCCGATGACATTGCAATAATACAATATCAACCCCCCCCCCCTTATTCCCTTTGTATAAATGAAACAATATAAACGGTTGATTGGCCACAGCAAAAAGTAGCCTATTATGCGAGACTTTATATCGCAACCGTAAGAACACTTGCGTGTGGCCGTGTCAACTCTGGTTTGAATCAACCATTTCGTAGTAACAAACTGTAAGTAAGGAGCGACATGGCTCAATAGTTACCGAAGTTCTAAGAAACAGGGTCTTGATAACAATAGATGCATCAAAAGAATAAAATTTTGATGTTTATTCAAAACATGTAAAATTCATCAAATTTAATGGTATCTATCTAAAGTTAGGAGCCTGAGAAAGTTTGTCCAATTTCTGAAAAAGGGGGAAACACCCCCAAAACATTGAGAAATCTTAATGAAATCACTCGATCAGGTTCAGCATACCAGAGAAACCCACTGTAGAAATTTCAAGCTTCTATGTACAAAAATGTGTACAAACGCGTTTATTTGTTTTTTTTGCGTTTTTTTTAATGGGTGATCATATCGGACCAGTGATCGGAAGAGATCGGGAGAGGGCTTATTTTATCAGTATTCAATAGTTCTAGTGCCCTTCTTAAGTAACCCAATTATTTTTTTTTTGGGGGGGGGGACTAGCCCCCCTCCACGCTCGTTTTCACCACAAAGTCACCTGATCAAAATTTTTAGACAGCCATTTTGTTCACCATAGTAGAAAAATCTTGTAACTGTGTCTTTGAGGATTAGGCTACTTAACCCCCCACAGTCTCCGGGGAAAGGGCTGAAAGTTATGAATTTTGCCCATTGTTTACATATAGTATTGGTTGTTAGGAAGTATACAGACGTTTTCAGGGAGGATTTTTCCGATGGGGTGGGGTACGTGGGAGGATCTTTCCACGGAAGAATTTTTCATGGGGGAAGGGAATTTTCCATGAAGGGGGAGAAGGATTTACCAGCACTATTTAAAAAGCGATCAGGAATTAAATATTTAAAAACAAGTTTTTTCCAACTGAAAGTAACGAGCAACGTTGAAGCTCAAAAACGAACAGAAAGTATTGCATATATGAGGAGGCCCTCGTCAATACCTTGCTCTTTACGCTGAAGTTTTCTTTTCAGTACTTTTAAAAGAACTATTTATTCTAATTAAACAGCATTTGTGATTCAGGAGTCATTCTTAAGAAATTGAAACAAAATCTAAACTTAAGCGTAAAGAGCAAGGTATTGACGAGGGGGTGACCCCTCTCGTATACATAATATTTTCTGTTCGTTCTAAGTTTTAATGTTGCTCCTTACTTTCAGTTGACAAAACTTGTTTTTTTAATTAATCTTAAATAAGACAAACTTTTGTCAAAGAGAATATTAAAGACTCTTTAGTCGAAAAAAAGACTGAAAAATCGCAAATAGTGAATAAATTTTTAAATTTGTTTTCAAAATAGTCTAAAAAGTAAAAATTGTTTTTCTCGAGAGTCTATGAATATACATGAAAACGAGGGGAGGGGGCAATACGGAAGGGGCTTTACATAACTCGATCTTTTTAACTACTTTTCTTCAACTCACTGACTTTTTTCCTTTATGCATTTATAAATACGACCGATTTGATATCCATGTTATCCGTCTAATCCGTCTGGATTAGACGTTAAATCCGTCTAATCCCTTTGGCGCTCCTCGTTTTCCCTTATACTCATAGATTCTCAAGAAAAGGACGATTTTCTACTTTTTAGTCCATTTTGAAATTTAGTTTAAAGAAAAAAACTAGCTGTACATATTTATTATGCATTTATAGTGCCATGATTGTCTCTTGCGGAGCATTAACTCGGCATTTTAAATTAAGTCAGTTCGCTTCTAACGTATACAATACCCTCACTGGGGGAGCGGAGTTAATACTTAATCATGTAGTTCTTAATGCTATAAAAGAACTTTTTCTGTTCCAGGTAGCTGATTTTCCATCCTCAAATCTGAGAAATGTTATTTGAGGGTTTTTTTTTAAGCAGTAAACTTTGATATATGTTCATATTCTCAGGGCCGGATAAAGGGCGATTGGAGTGTTTGGGCCCAATAAGGCCCCGCGCGGGAAAGAACTCCGTGTTATCATCAAAATGAAAAAAAAACTTAAAGCAAATTGTTTTTGATGATAAGAGATAAATTATGAATTATTCAAATAATTGAAAATATACCTATTCTAAGTTGGCATTAATGAAGGAGATTTATTAATGTGTTTAATGTTACTTAAAATATACTTATAATATGGAAAACTGATAACCGTAAAAGTTCATGTCAAATTTATTATATTTAGCTGGGATAGTCCTATGCTAGAGAGATTTTGCACGACGTACGCGAACTACTTTTCGTGCGGAAACTGCTGGGCAGGTATGCTTTATTTAAATATTTAATACATAAAGAGTGCCCCGAAAAAAATCCATCCCACCCCATTCCGGGACGACCTACTTTTGTTTGGCCCTAAATGGTTGGCCAATAAGGACGACCTTCGGCAATGTGTAAACCTTCTTCCGCAGAAACTGTCCGAGTCATCTCAACCTTTCTCTCAATAGCTTTATAAAGCGGTATAGAACCACGGTCTTCCTACAGATTACTGTTTGAAATACGGTCAGTTTGACGGAGAGGCTTGAAACCTCCGCTCCAGACTTCTTAAACATTTTGTACTTGATAGTTTAAATAACCGCAACCGTTTTAAGTGTTTTTGCCTTTTTTTTTCTAAAATTACCCAAATGTTCTTGATGATATAGCTTCTAGTCGGTAATTTCAATCCAACATATTTTACGTACATGAAATCAGTATGAAAAGCAGATTATTTTGAAGTGTTATAGAACGCTACAAAAATTTTGTTTTTAGAGTTTTAGTTTTTCTTGGCAGTTTGATTTTGATACGATACATAAACAGAATTTAAAATATACCTCATGTCACAAATCTAAAACTAAAGTAGGACTTGACAACATCTTGCGCCCACTAGGATTAATAAATATGGAAAATGGAGCAGTGCTACCTATATTCTGGAAATTATTACTTATTGAAGACCCTCGTTGTGATTTACTGACTTATCATTATAGACTTGAAACACTCAGAAAACAACCCACTGTTCTCAACAGATACTTATCTATCCAAAGAAGTCTTGAACAGAGCAGAGAACTTCTGTTGACGTTAATAATAAGCTTGTATGTGGAACTTTCTCAAATGAAAACAAAAGTTAATATGAGAGAAGGATTTTGTCTTGAGCAAAACTATTTTTTTATACAGGAATCTTAAAACTTGTACAACTAAAAAAACTCTAGATTGTAAAATCAGTTCTTGGTGCAGAATTTATCAAATTCCACATCTTGTAATCAGTCTATGGTTCACACAGTAGTCTTAGAATTTGGATCACCCTATACGCATACTATCTACGATGCTTTACACTGTGCCCGCAGTCTATTACGGCCTACTGTTTTCAGAAAAGAAATCTGAAAGTGTAAAGCAAATGAAGAGCGTCAAATGATTCTTCACATATCCCAACTAAGTTCGAACGAAAAATATCTGATTGTTAGAATAAAGGAGTAACAAAAAATAATGTTTGGACCAGGTGCCCATATCTGTCGATGCAAAAAAAAGTATTAAACCTAAATTAATTATAAATCGTGAAGCACACCAAAAAATGATAGATTTTTCCAAATAGGCTTATTAATATTTGAAAAAAATGTCTAAAATTTCGTTTGAAACAAATCCAAACTTTGTAAGTCAAATTTACGATGCACAGCACAATAACTTTTCCATGAAACTTTTTCTAAAAAAAAATTGATTTGCTTGTTATTTTTTATACGAAATGGAACCAGAAAAATTTAGAGCCCTTAAATAGCTTCTAAAATGTAGTATATAAAAAACTCTCCCTCCTGATCCCAGTGAGATTTATATGATGTATCCTATAATTTGTTATATTTCTCGTACAATCTGCATTTTTTTTCTGTTTTTGTTACTGTTTTATCTAATTTGCTGAACACTTGAAATGCTGTCCTCTGCTCCAACCATATTTCTGCGTAAATTGCTTGGCAAAGTATCTTAGCCAATCCATGAATTGGAGCTGACTTAACTAATGCACTGTATGTTCGGGATATCGGTATTTTGAGCCCCCCCCCCCCAAAAAAAAAATCCAATCCCCCTAATACTTAAACTATATTTTTGGTTCTCAAAAGCATTACATATGGTTTGAATAATTAGTGAAATTAATTATACATAGTGCGTGTTTTAGGTGAAAATGTATTTTTGGCAAGTTCTGGAACTTTATAGAAAGTAAAAGCTGTAGCACTACTTAGGGGGCTCACAAAAACTCACATGGCATTATAAACAATGCCGATTATCTATACGCAGCGGCAGATCCTTAAGGCAACTCAATTGAGGTAAGGCACGAGAAGTTAAGTGAAAAGCAAAGTGAAGTAAAGGAAGTCAATTAATAAAGGTGGGAAATTGTGGTTGGGCAAGGTCTGATATGACATTACAGAATCGAAGGTATTTTTTCTTTTTTCATCATCTATTTTTTGGGTCTGTTATATTACCTAAGCTCAAATGCTATTCATTATTCATCATAGATACTTTTGAAACCCTCATATCCATCGTTTGGAAAAGCAGAATTCCAGATAACTTTCTTTTCTTATCTACATCCTCATAAATTGATATTTGTCTGCCCTTATCTTTTTGTTATGTAAGGCTCTTGATTCAGAAGTAAACATGTCGTATTTGTTTGTCTTGATATACGGTTCAGGCATGTACATACAAAGGGGGGGGGGGGGGGGGTTTTTCGACTCCTCTCTGGAGCCTCGTGATTTATAGTATATTCTTTCAGTGATACCCACCAATTTTCTCATAGCTCACTTTTCAGTTCGGTATGTCTTAGGACTCTTTCTTTTAATTCATGTAATTAGTCAACTTCTTTTGTTCAGGACAAAGGTGGGGTAAGGTGGAGAGCTTTTTTAAGGGGGATAAATTTGTAATAAAAATACAACACGTACATTCCCATATAGAAATATTCATGGAAAGTCCGGTTCTTGAGGGTTTTGCTGGGAGGCACTATTATTTAAAACTTGATAAATAATTGTTTATTGGGCATTTACTTTAAGTTTGCGTTTGAATCCGGAGATCACTCTACTCCCACTCAGGAGAGGATCCAGGATTTTTTTTTGGGGGGGGGCAAGATAGGTTGATCCGATAAACTTGCGTTAGGAGCAAGTTTAATTAACGCAAACTTTCGTTAATTAAGTAAACTACACCACTTTAGACAACGTTGTGGGGGGGGGAGGACTCTCCCCCTGGATCCGCCACTACTCCCACTAATCTTTGTTCAGTCGACATTTCAAAGAGAATAAGTACAATTTATTGTTTTTTACTCCTCAGACCGAAACACAGGGAGTTATAATTTTTTTTATGTTCTTCTTCCTGGGCGTTTGCTTACTGTAATTTTCACAGCCTCGCAGCACCAACTGCAAATATATTCCTTGCACCTCTTTCATCGCTGCTCTAAGCGTTCTTTAATACTCTTTGCTTCATCGTATCAAACAGTTCGTGGTAACGAACTGTAAGTAGAGAGCGACCCGGCTCAATAGTAATCGAAACTCTAAAAAAGGAATTTTGATACCAATAGATACATCAAAAGAATCAGATTTTTATGCTGATTTCAAATATATAAGTTTCATCAACTTTAGTCTTAGACATCAAACCTGATGGTGAAGTTACAAATCTGAGAAAACTTACCTTATTCTCAAAAAAAGGGGTAAACACCCCCTAAGAGTAATAGAATATTAATGAAAATCACACCGTCAGATTCAGCATATCAGAGAATCCTACTGTATATAAATCAAACAGTTCGTGGTAACGAACTGTAAGTAAGGAGCAACCTGGCTCAATAGTAACCGAATCTCTAAAAAACGGAATTTTGATACCGATAGATACAACAAAAAAATCAAATTTTTATGCTGATTTCAAATATATAAGTTTGATTTCAGTCAAACCCAAAAAAAGTTAAGCGCCTGAGAAAATTTGCCTGATTTTCAAAAAAAGGGGGAAACACACCCTAAAAGTCATATAACCTTAATGAAAATCACATTATCAGATTCAGCATATCAGCGAACCCTACTGTAGAGGTTACAAGCTCCTGTCTCCTGTTTTCCCAGGGGGGATCGTAAAAACCCAGAGGTCCTAGAATATCGCGGGAGGCTTCATTCGAACGAAAATTAAAAGTTCTAGTGCCCTTTTTAAGTAACGAAAAAAATGGAGGTTAACTAGGCCCCCTCCCACGCTCATTCTTTTCCCAATGTCACCCAATCAAACCTTTAAGATAGCGATTTTGTTCAGCATGGTCGAACAATATAATAACTATGTTTATGAGGATGACACAATCCCCCACAGTCCCCGGGGGAAGGGCTGTAAGTTATGAACTTGGCCCAATGTTTACATATAGTAGGCCTATTGCTTATTGGGAAATATACAGACGTTTTCAGGGGGGATTTTTTCTGGTAGTAGGGGGGGGGGGTGGATCGGGGGCTACATTGGAGGATCTTTTCATGGAGGAAATTTTCATGGGGAAAGGGACATTGCTATGAAGGGGGCGCCTGATTTCCCAACATTATTTACAAAAAACTATCAGAAAGTTTTCAACTGAAAAACTTTTCAACTGAAAACTTTTCAACATCAAAACTTATAACGAACAGAAACTATTACGTATATGATTGGGTTTGCCCCTAGTCAATACCTAGCTCTTTACGCTAAACTTTTTATAGTACTTTCATAAGAGCTATTTATCCTAATTAACGGCCTTTGTGATTAAGGGGTTTATTTTTAAAGAATTGGAACAAAATTCGAACTTTAGCGTAAAGAGCGTTATGTTGACTAGAGGGGGGGGGGACCGCCTAACATACGTAATATAATGTACGAATATAGAAGTTCGTTACGTAAGTTAATTCGTAAGTTACGTGTATTTATTACTAATAAAAACGTTCATAAACAAAATTAAACAACTTTCGAGAAAGCCATTTAGCAAAAGTAAAGTTAATATGCAAATTTCGTTTCAAATATTCATGTACGGTGAGCCAAAATCAAAACCTGCATGAATTTAAAAACGTTCAGAAATTAAATAGTAAAAAAATGAAGTTTTTTTTTAACTGAAAGTAAGGAGCGACATTAAAACTTAAAACGAACAGAAATTGTTCCGTATATGAAAGAGACTGTCCCCTCATTAACGCCTCGCGCTTTACGCTAAAGTTTGACTCTTTCTCACAACTCTATTTTTAAAACAATAAAAAAACTTTAGCGTAAAGAGCGAGGTGTTGAGGAGGGGACAGCCCCTTTCATATACGGAATATTTTCTGTTCATTTTAAGCTTTAACGTCGCTCCTTACTTTCAGTTTAAAAAAACTTGGTTTTATTTTTATTTAATTATTGCTGTAGAAGGCAATTTTCTTTCAGCCATCACGTAAGAAAAAGAAAAAACAATTAGTCGAATTAAATACCAAGTTAGACTCTATTTAAGGATAAACATTGGTGTAGACTGACCGTAAAAAATATTATTTGCGCAAGAAAACGCAGATTTTTATTCAGATGAAAATTAGAGTTTCTATTAGTGTTTCCAAATTAGTGGCCATTAGTGTTCCTTCTAAATACTTGTCCAATTAACGTTTTATTATTATTATCCTTTAGGTTTGATTATATCCAACAAGGCCGTACCCTGTATTTTTTTGAGGGGTTTTACTAAAAAGGAATTTCGGGGGGGGTCAAACCGGGTAATCCCCCTCCCCCCTGAATACGGCCCAAATATCCAAATATTCAAGGAACACTCAAACAGGCAAATTTCAAACATTAGCGGAAGAAGGTACTTCCGGTGCCCCGAGTTTTCTCAATGCTTCTTTTTCACCATAGTTTACCAGTCTTCGGAAGGGGTGATGCACTTTCAACCCCCCCCCCCCGAAAGAAATTGCTGCGTCTCTGCCTGCAATCAATATTTTAGAAAAACATTTATATATACAAAACTTAAATTTGACACAGCAAAAACTGTGTTAAATCATCCTTCGCCCCGTTTTACTGCTCTAAACAGTGCACTCGTTTTAGTCAGTTCACCACCACTTAGCTCTCATAATATCTTCAAATTACATTTTAAATCGCATTCTTGTGCGGTTCCTGGTACTTTTCAATTATCTGGTACCCACGCGATATATTGTATAGGGAAGATGCTAAAGGAAATTAGTCAAACGGGTATCTTTCAATAGAGAATTGGATCGCAAACCGTGGTTTGTCATTGCGTTTACAATATTTAAACTATTGTTTTTTTGGGGTTTAGGAGGAAAAAAGGTACCTAGGTTATGTTAGGTTACGTATTTAATACATGCTATACTTTACCCCCCCCCCCCACCCCCTTAATGTACAAATATATAGCCCAAATTTGTTTCTAAAGTATTATATTTTCATCATATTTTTTTTTATTTCATTAACATTAACCAAACTTGACTTCTAGCGTGGGTACCAGCTAACTGAAAAGTGCCCATTTCCTATATCCCCTCCCCATTCATGAGGGCTGCATGTTCACATTCTGCAAACGAATATACAAAATTAAAACATTTATACTCGTTTAGTATCATCAAAACTATAATTATAGGATCAACCATTAGTCAGAACTATTTAAAGGTTAACCAAGGGGTTATTCATATGAATCTAAATAAGAGAGTGATTTGTCGAATATACTGGCATTAATTTAGTGATGATCTGTATGGTGAAACCGTGGGAAACCAAGATGAATCCGAAAATACTCGGGATCATAAAACACTATAAACATGCTGGGTTCTCCCTCGTTTAAGATTCCATGGGCCTCAATAGTTTGACCATTCCGTAATTACAGGTTAAAATACCCTAAATACTTTCAGTTCGAAGAAATTGTGTTGGTCCAATAGACAAATTTAGCTATTATATAATTAAATGTAGTGTGGATATGGCAATGACTTTTTCCTATATGTAAGAGGGGTGTTATTTAATCACTTATACCTCTAAGAATTATTGAGCCGACGTTTGCAAGTTTCCATGAATTTTTGCAACTAGCTTTGCAAATATTTTTGTAAGAATTCCTAAACCTATTAGACTTGTAAATACTAATATTTTAAACGACGTAAGTCATGACCACTGACAAAAGATGGAAATTATTATTAAAATCCCTACTTTAACAAAAGTGGTTAGATCCAAAATTCAAGGTTGTTAACAATTATCGCAGCTATCACAACTATCGAAACTATTGAAACTATCACCCCAAAACTACATCACTGTTCTACTACACTTAAGGCCAAGACAGACGTAGCGTTTTAGAAAAATTCAGAACATTTTCTTGTTTACCTCTGATCATCATTGTGTAGACTTTCTCTTGAAAAGTTTTGATTTCTTCTAAAGTGCCGCTACATCTGTCTTGCCCGTTGACACAGTAAATTGGCAGTGTTTCATCTTGCGGCAGCTTGGATTTAAGAAAATTACCCTTTCCGCATGCTCAATGAAGTAAAGGCACGTTTGAAGGGTGAAGTATTTTCGAATGCCCCTCTAAACTATGTCAATCTTATAATTTCTCCAATTACTCCCGACTACGCACAACACAAAATACCTGCTCACAAGTCTGGTGCAGTGTCTCCACCTGGTCCCTTAGAGTTAAGCTGGGGTTTGGCGTAGAAACTAAGACCCAGAATGGAAAACTCATGGGGTGTATATGTTCATCAGGCGAAGATTGTAAGGTAGTACTAAAGGTGAGACAATACTAAGATATAAATACTGAGGGTACTTAATGCGGTAGGAATAAGTGAAGCAAAGAATACGGTGCACAAACTTGATCATTAAGGAAAGAAAAGGAATCCTTGCATTTTTCCGAGAAATTGCTTAAGGTTTATTTTAGGAGTAGAGGTCACAATTGATGTGTCCAGCGCAGCTCTTCCTAAAGCAAAGTGGATCGATCCCATTTAACGCGTATCATAAAAGAGCAGATTAGGTGATTTGGGTAGATGGTTAAGATAGACAAAGATTATGTCCGTAGAATATTTTTGATGTGCCCATTGACAGCAGTTGGGGAAAAGGCTTTCTTCCTCAGATTAGGCGAAAATAGGATACAAAATAATCCGAAGCTTTCTTCGGATTTAACCAAAGCCAAAGCAACAGAAAGAGTGGAATGGCGGAGGAACGTTCACCAGTGCATCAGGTTCAGGATATTGCAAAAAGCCTGTAGCAACCTATTATTAGTGCGTTAGTAGTTATTTTCCCGTTTTATCCCGGTTTTGTGCACTAAACCTTTCAATTCCCCACAAAAAATTTCATCATTTTCAATCCTTACATAATCTTCTTCTTTGGCTATAACGGGACATAAAAAGCTCCCGTAGGCCTACCCTCAGTGAGAAAAGTTTAAATCGGTAGAACTTTCGATAAAGCTTCAATAAAAACAACTATCACCCGAAATTTTCGACTTCATATTCGAAATTCTTTCTCAGCACAAAATCAAATTGCAAGGAGACATTTTTTTTTTTTTTTTTTTTTTTTTTTTTTTTTGTAAAAATAAATTCGGTAAAAACTAATAAATTAGAAAAAAGGACAAAACAAACATACCTTAACAAATAATCTATTGCAAGAAGTTTATTCGACTTACGCTTTAATAAAAATTCTTGTTGGATGAATAATTAGATAATTTTGTTTTATTATTTTTCTTTTTTCTTTGGTTTTCATTACTTTTACTTTTTGTTTTTTGGCTTCACGTTGAAAATATTCCTCGATGTAAAATCAAATATTTGAACTGCAATTATATAAATGTTAACTTTCATTATTAAAAATTTTACCCATTTTTGTATAACTTCAAATGCTTTTTCCTTTTTTTCCCTTCTTTTTTAATAGAATGGCAGCGATATCTAGAAAAGGATTTATATGTGGCCTAATATATCTAATGTTCTTTAATAGCTCCCTCAAATCCTGCATTTGGTGAGCTGTTGCTAAAAGAATTGTCAGTTTAGATCAGAAAGCTATTATAGAGTACCAAATGTCAAATTCTAATCATGAAGATAATATGCAAGAATTTCTGAGTAATGTCCATCATGAAGATCATCCTCAGTGAATTCAAAGTGATTGGGTTCCAATCCCATAAAAATCAAATTAAAAACATAAAAATGTCCTTATTCTGATGGACTTGTCGAAAAAGGATATGATCAAAAACGAAATGTAAGAAAGATGCAAAAGCCTATTTATAATCCATAGCTACATAGTTCACAAGTCTTAGCTATGCAACAACAATGAATATTAAATTAATGGCTGTAGTTATCTAGGCCTATTGGTGGTATTTGCATATGTTTTCAAGTCTGAAATATGACTCAACATTTTAATTCTTTCTGGAGTCCTCACTACATATGGTTATGAGACCGCTGAAGTACTTTGAAGAGTTAGGACGACAATAAAAAGCTTTACTCCCCCAAAACATGTTTTTTCACTTTTGTCACTATCCAATTAGAACTTCCAAACCTCAATATTTTCATAAACTTAATTAGAAATCTGCACAGGCACTAGAGGTAAGATTCATGGTAAGTGTCCCCTGCTGAAGACAAAATATGTAATAAAAGTATTAAATTTTGCGATATTCTGAAAAGCCTAATAATTTTTAGAAAACTCCTTTTTCACCGCTCCCCAAACAATTTTTCTAAATCACCTACTATCGAGAGATTAATATGGCTGTCCATGTATATTCAAATCAAATAATTTTACCCCTCCGAAACTGCAGAATTTCTCTATTTATCTAATTTTTTTGTGTTCTTTGAGGTAGCAATTGAGGAAGAAGTATCTCAAATGACCTCTTCATTGCACGAATAATTATAGATAAATACGGCATACATGTTGTGGTCATCATAAGTTTCAAGAAAATCCACCATTAAATTTCGTATAATATTTATTCCAATTTAAGTAAAAGTGTTTAAGTGCGTTCCACCAATTTCCTTTTTTTTGTGTTCTTTGAGGTAGCAATTGAGGAAGAAGTATCTCGAATGACCTCTTCAGATGCCCAATAATACAACAATTTAGCGCAAGGATGCCCAAGGAGGATGGGATATAAGGGGGGGGGAATTACGTCAAAAGCCCAAAAGTTAGTAACGTTTGAAAAAAGTACTTTTTATTACATAGACCTTTTATTCAATTCCCCTTACGGAAATATTTTTCAGGAGTCACTGTATACATGTCCTTTTTAGTGTTCCAAGAAAATGCCACTCATTTTTGATAAAAGCTCTATTTCATTCAAAGAAATTTTTAGTTCACAAATGTTTTAAAGGTGAAGGGCGCTGTCTTCTTGCCCTCATTGGTCACCCTCATGTTTCTAAAGAAACTGTGAGTTTCCTAGAAAGACAGAATATTGATTGATTTTCAAATATTTGAAGTTTATTACTTAGTGTACTAGCGTTTCACTAAAGTTTTCATACATTTTAAACTGTTCATCCAATTGCAAAAATGAACAGCATAGTTACGCACGCTCTATTGACAAAAGAAATTATAATGCTAAAATTATTTTATAAAATTATTAAAATTATTTAATAATTTTAATTAATAATAATCTTAAATTATTTAATAATGATAAAATTATTATTCTTAATTTTTTATTTATCATGGGGGCAGTAGTACCTAAATGTTAAGAAAAAAAGCCGTAGTGTAACCTTCGATTCACGCAACTGCGTTTATCTTTCTGCTAAAACGTGAAGCTAAAACGCAAAAAAGTAAAGCTAAAAACTTTAAAACTGGATGTATCGGATTCAGTAGATTCCATTTATTTCTATAATGAACATATTTTTAAACGGCTCAGTCGTAGTATTTAAAAACAACCCTTGAACAGTCAGGATATATGTAATTGCAAGGGAAAACAAATGAAATCTGACCAAAACACCAAAGAAACTCTACTTATTGCATGAAATGCAATTTTGTGAACCCAGCTTTACTATTATACGTAACCTCCTGTTCCAATCCAATAAGGTAAAGAGTAGAGAGCCGAAAAGATATTTTGAATAGTGTTTTTCCCTGAGAATTTTTAAATAAAATTTTTGTTCTTAATATTGATTTCTACTTTGTTGTATATAACTTGTAATTTTTAATATGAAATATATTACTTCTTACTTTGCTTGCTTAAATGACATTAGGCTTTTAAGAGCTAATAAACTACCAGAAAATTTTAGCGAGATATTTGTAATTGAAATATCTCGTTATAAAAAAGGAGTACAAAATGTGAAAAAAAATGCCCCCACTCATTCCCCTACCCGTAATAGCGTAATAAAGGTTTTAGTAATCGCACTGTATGCCTGCCGCACTGACCTGGGTGCGTATATGAGTGGGGGGAGGGTGTCAGTCTAAGCCATTCTATCACGGGCATCTAGTTGTTCTAGGATATCCTCCGTATACTTGGCATATATTTTTGTGGTTTTGACGCACCTAGTTGCAAAATATGTACTTTCAAATTAAACTTCTGTGTGCGTACCGGAATTGACTGCCCCCTTTTTTAAATGAAGCAAAATTTAACTGACCCATAAGTTATTACCTATATGATAGACTTATATTTTGTTTATTATCATATTGAATGATGAACTACGAAAAAAGTCGCTTTTAACCAATAGAAACCTAAAACAATATGAAATTGCAGCTTATTAAAACAAAAAATATGTGAGGAAAAAATGGAAACAACAGAGCAACGAGAACGTTGCGGTGCAAATATGCCCTAATAGGAAAACACTAGGTTACCCCAAGCTCATACAATAAAATTACGTTTATAAAACCAACCCCTTTATACAGTGTACACTCCGCGAATGCCCCTTGTTTTGCCACTGATCTTTCTGCGTTGTGGAAGTAATAGCCCTTCTTGCCTTCTTGTTTAGATAATAATTGCAACAGTTTCAGCTGTAAGTAATTAAGTAAGTAAGTAGATGCATAAATGGCACATGTATAGGGTATGACTATACCTTAAAGGTCTGTCCCAGGAGCCCCCTCCTGGAAATGTTTACAAAGGAAAGTCCAAATAGAAATAGATTCAACTCCATCCCCAAAAAAGATTATTCAATTCAATAAAATATTTTAATTCACTAAAAGTGTTTACTTGTACTTAAATTATATTTAACTAACCATAAGGAAATCAGAAAATCGTATGGTAACTTGAACATCTAAGACCTTACCCA
>JAQQPU010011683.1:0-11615 GCA_029168905.1 Artemia sp. Kazakhstan ARC1039
GGTTTGTGGGGGGGGGTACTTACTTAAATATACTAGAGGGTGATCAAGGAAAATTCGTTTGAAAATAAAAATGCACTTACATTGCTAATTGCGACTGCCAAGGCCTCAAGCTCATCAATTATGTCAATTGTTCTATCCATTGTGACACAATACTTTCTGATAATTTAATCACATTGCATGCCCGTTATATACGAAATCTCAAGGTCAAATTGTTATGTAAACAAAGTCCTCTGATTGGCTGAGAAGGAAACATGTGATCTAGCTGTTTCCCGGGAACTCATAACATTTGGCTTGAACAACAACAACAAATACTGTTTCCCGGAAACTCATAACATTTGGCTTGAACAACAAATATTGGAAACACGCGATCTCCCGGAAACTCATAACATCTGCATCGAACAACAACAAGAAGGGAGTGACAAAGTTCCTGTTTTTCCATTCTCACTGACAAAATCCATAAAAACATCAAATAATTTGACCAACACACATAACCATCCATGAAAACAGACATAAATGTGACAAAGTTCCTCTTTTTTCACACTCACTGACAAAATCCATAAAACCATCCATAAATGTGACAAAATTCCTGTTTTTTCATTCTCACTGACAAAAACCATAAACCACATGGTTCTATGCCCAAATAAGGAGTCCCGCTTGTACCTCCTGAGGCATCTCTACTAATATGTTCTGGTGATAATTTGCTTATGTATTCAATTAAGAGACTAGTATCATTAGCTTTGGGCAGAATTACGGTATAATTTGGGTAGAGTTACGAGTAATGTCAATAACTTCTGGGGATAGTATGTTTATGTCTTCACTTAAAACACCAATATCATTAGATTTGAGTAAAGTTACGGTAGAATTTTGGTAGAGTTCGGGTAGAATTGCGATTAATGTCAATATTTTCGGGTAAAAAATGCCTTTGGAATTGTAATATGTATCACAGGGATTCCACGGACCAGCCACATTTTGCCAAGGTGGGTTGAATATTCATAGTCTTGACTAAAAAAAATAAAGCATTTTAATTTATACCTCTCAGAAATACCTCACTAGGGCTAAAAGTTAGCTCTAATAACAGCCCTTCGCTTCTCCCTCCCTAGAAATGATGGCTAGGACCCCCGCCTTTTCTTTAATTCATGCGTGTTTTTTTATATATTTTATCCTTTCTAAGCCTTTTCACGTTTTTGTTCTTGCAATTTAATGAGTTTTAACTGCTTTTTCTGTGATTTCATGATTTTATAGCGTTTTTTATCCTTTAAAGGCCTTTTCATATTTAGTTTTTTCCATTTGTTGAGTTTTAAGTGATTTTTTACTAATTTAATAATTTTATTGTGTTTTTTGGTCAATAAATTTTGTATTTACAAAGGCTGTGTTTTTTTAGACTCCTTTTTCCAAGACGATTCTCCTATATGCAAACATTTACGCAATTTTAGCATCTTGTAACCCCTGTCGCCTTTATTACTAAGAAATACGTTAGCAGCAACCCGTAATATTATCTGGTAACACTTTTTAAAAGTGTTACTTAACGAGCAAATGATATGAAATTTAAGAAATTTCTATTAATCGATGTTTCCCCTCTGTGTGTAAATTATTGCATCCATAGGACCCACGCAATCGTCATTCTAGTGTGCATGAAAACGGGACTTTCCTCTCTTGTAATAAGTTCAATAATTTCGAAGAATGTATTAACCAAAATATAATATTAGAAAGGCGTTCTTAGTAAGGAGGATTAATGCTTTAAAATCAGCGGGTGTGTCTTTTCCCAAATTTAAACATTTCCCGTGAAGTAGCACATGTTGACCATTTAAAACCAGGTGTCTCACCGGAATACATGGGTCTTACAGGAATCCAGAGTATAGGTATCACAGAAATCCGAGATAGTGGTATCGCAGGAATCCTGGGTGTTGTCGCAATCAGCGGGAGTGTATTCCAGGGATTCTGTCATAATCCGGGGGAGGCTTTCCCCAAATGTAAACATTCCCGTGACGTAACACCTGCTGGGTGTCATCGAAGGATGGGGTAGGGATGTTGTGGGATCCAGGGTGTCGTCGGAATCCAGGGTGTTGTCGGAATCATTCCTTTGAGTGTTGTCAAAAGCAGAGTGGAGATACTACTCTTTCCATTGTTTTGCTTGACCAAAATGAAATTACGCTTGAAAATTCAAGGTTTTAGAAAGACAAAATTTGGAAGTTCAGTTCAGTTCAGTTCAGTTCATTTTATTTAACATCAAAATACATTTAACAAATATTCCAATACCTGCCCCAAAAAAGATACCAAAAAGCACTTGCGACTGGGCGGGTACATACAACTCATTTACTAATTAATGATTAAGTATAAAAAAAAAACTTAATAATAATAATAATAAAAAAAACAAAAAACACTAAAAAACAAAAAAAAATCAATCTCTCATCAATTCATTTACTAATAATAATAATAAAGATAAATAATAATTAAAAAAAACTATAAACCTTGACCTAACAAATATTTTTTCAATTTGTTTTTAAATATCCCCAGGTGCTCAGCCTCCCGAATGCTCTCCGGAATAGAGTTCCACGCATTAGGTCCTGAAAATCTAGTATGGAAGCCGGCCCTGGTTCCACTTCTATTCGGAACAATGAAATCACTAGCATGACGAGTTTCATAATGGTGCAAAGACCTATTGTCATTAAAATAATCACGAAAAACCTCTGGACTAACATCATTCCAGCATTGATAAGCAAAAATTCCTATTTGGTAGTCTCGTAGCTGTCCTACATTCAACACTTGCAACTTGTTGAAGCAAGCTGAAGTGTTATTTACACCTTCAACATATCCACCAATAAGACGCATCGCTCTATTTTGAAGAGTCTGAACACGTTTAAAATTCACATAAAAATTACTTGCCCATAACATACAGCCATACGAAGCATATGGGTGGATCAAAGTATGGTATAAAAGCAACAAAACTCTCTGAGGTAAGAAATTTTTAAAACGACGAGTCGCTCCAAATTCTATATTAATTTATCCAGGTAAGAATTTCCAGGATTGTTTCTTAAAAATATAAGAGATACATGTATTTTAATAGACAATTAAAATAATTCTGTCCGTTAGTTCATATAAGAATATTATTACAATTATTTTATAATATTTGTATTTATTATTAGGCTAAGCAATAAGATTAATTTAATATTATCAATCTTAGGAATAATAATAATGTTTTTATTAACAAAAAGTAATGTATGGAACTTTATGATAAGTAATAGGCAGCAAAACAAAACAATAAAGTATGCCCAAATCAATTCAAAGTGACATCTACTGCATACATGTAAAATGGAATGTATGTCTTGTATGTAGGCTATTACTACACTGGTCAGTCGATCACCAGGAAATTTCAAGAAGTTTTCGAATACGCTCTTGCGAGGGTTTGGGGTATATCAGAGGCAACGCTATAGCATTGCCTATAATAAAGTTCTTGCGGCTCCAATGTTTTGTTATTTATTTATTATTTTTTTCCCAGCGGCACTTCACATGGAAGGGGTCGTCGTATAAACTTCAAAGAGGGCTCATTCGATTGGAAATCGAGAGTTCTGGTGCCCTTTTATAAGGGACAAAAATGATTGGGAGGCAACTAACACCCCTTCCACGCCCACCATTTCCCCAAAAACATCCAATCAAAATTTTGAGATAGCCATTTTGTTCTACGTAGTTTATTTCCAGATAGAAATTATGTTTTTGAGGAGGACACTCTCCCCACAGCCCTCAGGGCACGTGTTGTAAGTTATGCCCTGGGGCATATAAGGTTTTTATAGAAATTTTTATGGTAGAAACTTCAAAAAGGACTCATTCGATTGGAAATTCAAAGGGCTAGTACCCTTATTTATAGTCAAAAGTAATTGGAGGGAAACTAATACGCCTCTCATGTCCCTCTTTTCCCGAAACATATCCAATCAAAATTTTGAGATGACAACCCCCCAGAGCTCTCAGGGCAAGGGTTGTAAGTCATGCCCTGGGGGCATATAAGGTTTTTATAGAAAGCGTTGTAGTAGAAACTGCAAAAAAGGTTCATTCGATTGAAAATTTAAATTGTTAGTGCCCTTTTTGCTAGTCGAAAGTGATTGGAAGGCATCTAACACCCCTTCCACGCCCACCGTTTCCCCAAACACATTCAATAAAAATTCTAAGATAGCCATTTTGTTCAGCGTAGTCGAAAGTTCTGGAAATTATATCTCTGAGCACGACACTCCCCGCACAGTCTCAGTGCAAGGGTTATAAGTTATGCCCTGGGGGCATATATGGTTCTTATAGAAGGAATGCTCATATATACTTCAGAGACAGCTCATTTGATTGGAAATTGAAATTTCTAGTTGACTTTTTAAGCGTCAAAAGATATGGGCTGTTAACCAGCCCCCTCCCCCTAGCCCTTTTTTCTTAAATGCATCCGAAAAAATTTTTATATAGCTATTTTGTTAGAAATAGTTCAAAGATCATGTAACAAAAACTACAGTGTCGAAACAACGTCCCAGGGCCCCGGGCAGGCGTTGTAAATTATGCCCTGGGGGCCTATATGATTCTTATGGAAGGTATGCTCGTATAAACTTCAAAGAGGGCTCATTTGACTGGAAATTGAAAGTTCTAGTTAATTTTTAAGAGTCAAAAGAGATTGGAGGGCACCCAGCCCTTTTTTCCTCAACCCCACCCAATAATACCTTTGAGATATCCATTTTTAAAAAATAATTCCAAGACCATATAACGAAAAATCTGGGGGTCGACAGATCCTCCCAGGGCCCGAGGGCAGGCTTTGTAAGTTATGCCCTTTGGTATCTATGGTTCTTATGAAAGGGATGCTCGTATAAACTTCAGAGACGGCTCATTTGATTGGAAATTGAAAGTTCAAGCTCATTTGTTAATAGTCAAAAGAGATCCAAGGGCAATTAGTCCCCTTCCCACGCCTTCTTTTTCCAAACCCATCTGATGAAAATTTTGAGATGAATGTTTTATTATAAATAGTTCAAAGGTCGGATAAAAAAAATCCGGTGTCAATACAAACCCCCAAGGCCCAGGGAAAGACGTTCCAAGTTATGCCCTAAAGGCGTGTACGGTTCTTATTAAAGGGATACTCGAATAAACTTCATAGAGGGCTCATTTGATTGGAAATTGAAAGTTCTAATTTACTTTTTAAGAGTCACGAGGGTTAAGGGCATTTATCCCCCCCACACGCCCCTTTTCCCCAAACCCATCCGCTTCAAATTATGAGATAGCTAGTTTTTTTTAAAAATTGTTCAAAAATTAGATAACAAAAACTCGGGTGTCAACACAACGCCCCAGGACCTAGGGGGTAGGCGTTGTAAGTGTTATCCTGGGGGCGTATATGGCTCTTATGAAAGGGATGCTCGTATAAACTTCAGAGAGGGCTCATTTGATTGGAAATTGAAAGTTCTAGTTCGCATTTTAAGAATCAAAAGATATCCGAGGGCAGCCAGTCCCCCCCCCACATCCTTAAAATAGCCATTTCATTAAAAATAGTTTAAAGGTCAGATAAGAAAAACTCCTGTGTCGACGTAACGCCCCAGGGCCCGGAGGCAGGCGTTATGAGTAATACTCTGGGGGCATATATAGTTCTTATGGAAGAGATGCTCGTATAAACTTTGGAGAGGGCTAATTTGATTGGAAATTGAAACTTCTTGTTCACTTTTTGAGAGAGTGAAACCTGCTTGTTCCAGCTCAGTTGTGTTGTAGCTCTTCCAACAATCTGAAATGAGTCTTGATCCTGGCTCTATGTTAAGCTTAATTTGTTGGAGAAAACTTCCTGCTCCTTGGTGGGAGAACATTTTGGGCTACAGCCCCTTATCCTGGAAAAATATAATTTCCTGTTCTTCGGCCCTTGGCAAATCCCAAATGTTAATTTGAACATCCATGGTTAAACACTATATTCTATCACTAGTCAAAGAAAACTAACCGATGTCTTCAAGAATCGCGTTAATAATGAACAAAAATGAACTAGGTCAAGAATCGCGTTAATAATGAACTTTTATGTGTGTTTGAGACGGTCAGCCGACGCCAAAGCTCCCAATTCAATAATTCACAAATGACCTTCAAAATTTTGCTAATAAAGTATTATATTTCCATCATATTTTATTGTCACCTAACTTCACTTCTCGAGTGTGTTTTATATTATAGACTAGTACCAATATTAAACAAGACGTATCAATCCCTATCAATGAAAGCGTTAGACAGAGAGATGGGCACACGAAGTTCAAACACGTCTCTACTGATGATATTTTGTTGCGAAACTTGTAGGAATCCTTCCTTGTCGTAATGGATTTGATTTTACGTCTCTATATCTTTCTAGAGACTTTGAACGGCTGATCCCTCTCTCCCTTTTTACTATGTGCTATATCTCTAAATGTTACGATAATCTCTTTCCCGTTTGAATTGGACAAAACCAATTGTTCCCCATACTGACTGACTAGCAAATCTTTGTCTTGACGAAAGCTGTAGGCTCAACTATCACAGTCAGTTTCAGAGAGATAATGAGCCATCTTCCTTAAAATGATCGTCAGAGGTACGGCCTGATGGCATAGCATCAAAGCACTTCTTCGAAAGCGGCTTTCCATGTACTATCATACGCTCTTCCTTCCTTTTCTTTGGTGGAGGCACATCACACATTTCTTCTTGACCACAGAATTTTTTCCTTTCCTGAAGTTCCCTGAGCAGATTTGATGATAAACGGCGTCCTCTGCATGCAGGTCAGAAGTCTTTGAATTTATCCAGACAAGACTGTCGTGGCCCACTGACCATTCCTGCTCTTACACTTCATTGACGGTTCTAGAAGAAAAAGAGATTTCTTAATTTATACTACCTGTTTGTTCAGTAAATCTAGGCACAATCCAATCAGAATTCTACCTATCGCCACCTAGAAGAACAAACTACGCATGAATAGTAAGAAGATGACATTGCACAAATGAAGTTGAAAAGCAGAAATGATTACCTGCTCTTTTCCAAAATCAAAAGAATAATTTTAAACACTATCTCACTAGATACTTTTACTCAACGCTCACCGAACCCAGTTTATTCTTTTGTCGTTTTTTTGAAAGTAAATAAAATGGCACAAATCTTGCATCTAGCGTTGAATACGCAAGTCATCAAAAAAGTACTATGGTAAATGGTTCCACTGATTAAATCACCTAAAGAATGGCACAAAAGAATGAAAACCACAAACTAAAGGGAGGGAGGAAGTCTGGAATACTGATTTGAAATTAAACCACTCAAGATTCATATTCTGAAGCACCATCCCTTGCTTGATAGGAAATGGTGAATAAACCAAAAAAAATATTAAAATTACTAGCTCATATAAGTGAAGTTTTGCAACTGTTGTAGGTAATATGAGGTACTTGACCACGTAAAATCATATTTTAACTTCATTTTCTAATTCGCTGTCACTTATTTTGTACTTCATTGATCTCATACTTGATTTAATTGATTTCATACGTCATGGGTTTCTAATTCGCCCTCATTGATTTCATACCCTCCGCTGAAAATACCTCCTACAAAATACCCCCAGAAAATACCCCCCACGGCAAATACCCTCCAGAAAATACCCTCCTCAAAAAAACCCCCCCCCCGTAAAATCCCGGCCCGTGGAAAATACCCTCCCCAGAAAATAAATCCACGCTGAAAGTAAATTATTCCCAAAAATTGTCTACCCTCTGAAAATTCCCCAGACAAGCCCCCGCCCCCTGCAGAAAACTCTCCCCCATAAATGTCCGTAGTTTTCCCAATAATAAATACTATACGTAGGCCTAAGCAATTAAATAAAAAAAAAGTTTATTTGATAATAGTCTGCTGGCCACCGATAGTGAGAATAGAAACTTCTATGAATTAAACTTCAAATGATGTGAAAAACTGAAGAAGTATAATCAAAATCTGACTTGGTTTATGAAAAACTTATCGAGACTAGAAGGATAGTTCTTATTGAGACGACATTACTATTTATTGATTATTCAAATTAATAAAAGTAATTTTAATTATAAATTGGTTTTATGAGCTCTTGGACATATTGAGAATCCATCATGAAAGGAGGTCATGTTCATTTTAAGGGATATCCTTCCAAAGGAAAGAGTAAATAGCAATTAGACTAGAAAACCATACTAACGATTTCTTATGGAGCACAAGGGAGCCCAAACCCTGTCGTCTTCACTACTAACCAAGAGTTAAAAGTTGACTGCAACAAAATATATATGTATTTAATGTTTATAGTATATAAGTAGATGCCATTTGCATAAACGATTCATAATTCCTTCAGGATTTGAGTATTTCTTTTTTTTTGCAATTTTTCTTGGGACAGATTGTTCTTGAACGGTTTTTAGAGAAGGAATCCACTCTCCACCTCCTCAGTGTCTTGGTTTGCTTTAAGATATCAGCTTAACTTTCACTAGTTCTAATTTGAACTTTTGTGTTATAATTAGCTCATCTGGAAAAGAACCTAATTCTATGAAATTCTGTTTCAAAACAAATGCCCTTTTATTGAAAACATGGGCGGTCAGATGAACTTGATCCTAATCTGTAAGTTAGGTATATAAGGGCACGTGAAGAGCCAGTTTTCAGCATTTTAGCTTCTTAATTGTTGTTAAACAATAGTCCATTGAAATACTGGTTCTATAAAGATGGCAAATAGACAAAGGACAAACTCTATCTTGATGTCTGACATTTTCGATGATGGTAAGTACTGAATCCTTAACAGTAGCATTTACATTCCAACTCTCCAATCTTCTGGATTATGTTTTGTATTTCAATTACATTATTTCGGAACAAATATACTTAAATGAAAGAAGAGACAAAGTATAATTCAGGCTTCATTAACAGTCTAGCTTCCGTTTTCCCTTTATATATTTTCAAAACAACAATAATTTCGTCTACCCCCTAGTAAGCAAAAATAAATGGTCATAAAAATAATAAAAAATTATAATAAAATAAAAATAGGGCCGAATAGTCAAATAAGTAGCTATTATGAAAACAATGCAGTTTATCGCTTAATTGTTGATCTTTTTTATAGTTTCACGAAAAAGTTCTGGTTTCTGTATGCCGCTGTAATATGATTTCATAGAAAAATATCATCTATTTTCTGAAATATGTTAGAAAATTTGCAAGTTCTATTAAAGTAATTATTTCCATAACAGCAAAAGACATTTATTTTTCCTGTACAGTAAATTCGTATAAAAGAACTTCTGTTAACATATTTTACAAAAAATACTTCTTCTTACTCTTTCTTTTGACATTTTCTCTTTCTGTTTTAGGATACATTTATCAATATGTGACAACATATCTTGTCTTTATATTTAATGTGAGTTTTAGTTTTAGTTCTTGTTTATTATTAAGAGCTTTTTGTTACTGGTTCTGTTAACATTTTTCTGTAGTTCTTTTTCCATTGCTTGAATTGAATCTTTAGTAACTGGTCTTTAAGTGTTATTTTCTCTTTTAGTGTGCTTCGAAAGAGAAACAGAAGAAGAGTTTGAAGAAAAGGACGTTCTCAGTGAACTTATTCTAGAAGAACTTGCTTACGGGGCATCGCAACTTAATCCAAACTCACAACTAATTGTTCCAGAGGGTATGGCAGACTCTCTCGCCGATTCCATCTTCAAAATGGCCCAATATGAGCCATGTGGTATTAAAGGCTGTGTTATATACTTCAATCTTGACAGTGGTAAGAATTCGGGCAAACCACGTGAGCTAGCAAAAATCAGGTGTGATGAGTACACTGTCGCCATGTTTGAAGTACATGTCACTTTGCATGAAGAAGCCAGCCGCTGGTTGAAAATTGTGCCGCAAATCTTTAAGAGCTTGAGTGGCAGTGCAACTCCCATTGTGATTAACAAGAACTATACTATTAGTCTCAAAAAGCTTTTCAGAAACTAAGAGAGCAGATAACTCATGTCTTTGGTATAAATTCTAGTCAAAATCGTGCTGTATTCGTGTCTGTGACGATCTCTGTATGGTCTCTTTTTGTGTTTATATTTTGTTATAGCTGTGAATCCAGTTCTAGTCAAGTAATTGATATTTGTCTTTCTGTCTTAATAGTTGAATAAAACTCGATTTTTTTTATTCTCACGTTTACTTTTTAGACTTTTGGAGACCTTCAGGATGAATAGCTCAAAAAACCAAGTTTTTCTGGTAGAAGTAAAGAGTGAAGTTAAAGTTAAAAGAAACAAAATTTATTGCTTTGTAGTTTAAATAACATATATCTTCTGAATTGGTTCAAATAAACAGACTCTTGACATTTCCCTATATCGGTACATTTCTAAGAACTTAAGACTTTACTGAAAACACCAGGAGTAACAAAAATCCTTGAGTAGCCTGCAGAAAACAGTAACTATTTTATACGGCTCTCAATCATCTTTCACCAGCCACGAAATCAATAAATTTTGGTATATATTTTTGTTTCCCTTAAGCACTTCAAGTACGCTCCGTTTTCAGTAAAGCGCTAGTTTTGGCGTATACTGATGAATACAAAATTATGAGAATCCTGAGTCTCTTAGTCTCAGATCATAGGAAACGCATTTCAAACAGTTCGTGGTAACAAATACTTACATGAAAAGGATTGGCTTTTTATATTGATTCTAAATATATAAAACCATTAAGTTTAATGTTACCCATCAAAGGTTACTGGCCTGAGAAACTTTGCATGATTTGTGAAAGGGGGGGGGGGGTGTCAAGTGACCTTAACAAAAATTTCACCATCAGATTCAGTATGTCTGATAATCATACAGCACAGGTTTTAAGCTCCAATGTATAAAAATGTAGGATTTTGTATTTTTTGGCAGAAGAAAAATTTTAGATGCGTATTCATTATTTATTTTTCCATGGGTAATCATATTAAACTAATAGTCTCAGAAGATTGGAAGAAGGCTCTCTCGAACAGAAATCAAGTTTCTACTGCCCTTTTATGGGACCAAATATATTGGGGGCAACTAGCCCCCCCCCCCGGCCCTTTTTTACCCTATGACATTCGACCAAAGTTTGAAATGGCCATTTGGTTCAGCATATTTGAAAGGTTCAATAACTGTGCCTTTGGGATGGCATGAGCCCAACTAGTCACTGGGGAAAGGGCTGTTAGTTATGCAATTTGCCGACTGTTCACAAATAGTATTTGCTATTGGAAAATATATGGATTTTCGTTTGGAGGGAGGAAATCTCCGCTGGTGGAGGGATTTTCCACGCGGAAAATTTTCCTTGGGGGTGAAATTTTCCGGGGGAATTTTTCAGGTTAATTTTTACAGGAGGGGGGGCTTGGAAGGGGATTTAATGACATGATTTGAAAAACAGTCAGCTGCAATTTGCCCATTGTTCACATATAGTATTTGTTTTTGAAAAATATGCGGATTTTTGTTTGAAGGGAGGAAATTTCTGCGGGTGGAGGGATTTTCCATGTGGAGAATTTTCCTTGGGGAAAAAGTCTCCGGGGGTAATTTTCCAGTTGAAATTTTACACGAGGGAGAGGCTGGGACAGTGGCAGATCCAGGGTGCGAGGGGGTGCACGGCCCCCCTAGTGTAGTCTAAAGTAGTGTAATTTACTTAATTAACTCAAGTTTGTGTTAATTAAACTTGCTCATAACGCAAGCTTATCGGATTAACCTTTTTTG
>JAQQPU010011683.1:15859-27440 GCA_029168905.1 Artemia sp. Kazakhstan ARC1039
CCCCCCAAACCCCCCGCTTTCGCAGCCTTTAAATATAAAAAAAATTCTTTAAACTGAAAGTAAGGAGCGACATTAAAACTTAAAACGAACAGAAATTATTCCGTATATGAAAGAGGCTGTGCCCTCCTCAACGCCTCGCTCTTTACGCTAAAGTTTGACTTTCTCACAACTCTTTTTTTAAACAATAAAAACTTGGAAGTTGTTTTAAGTTTGGAAGTGGTCGTTGTTTTGGTTGTGACCGGATTCATTTGAATCATGGCTATGGCGCATTCAAAAAACTTTTTAATAATACCAGAAAGAGTTATCATCAACTGTCAAACTCTCTCCCGTGTATTGTCACTATGAATATTGAGCAGCCAAAAAACGAAGTTCGCCACACCAGCACACTGTTCCCACCAGCCCTCAAAAGCGACAGGAATCCGAATTATCTAAAGCACCGAACAAACCCAATCAGAAGACCTCCATGTTACGTTCCAGTTCCCTCCCATTTAAATTGCCAAATCAGTCCATCTTCTCAATCCCGTTATTTACACCAAATGAATCGAGGAACTTACAACAAGTCTACAATAACAAATCAAGAAACCCTGGTTTGATACATTACTGCTCCTCCTACACATTTCCCAGAATCCTTCTAGCGAATGTAAGGTCACTGGTTAATAAAATGGATGAATTTCAAATTAATCTTGATAAAAACCAGATAGATATTGCTTGCCTTACCGAAACATGGTCTGCAACGGAAGACTTTTGTTCCATTCCAAATTATGTTTCCCATTTTAAGCCCAGGATAGACAAAGATGGTATCCCTCTATCGCATGGTGGAGGAGCAGCTTTTTTTTTGTCGGTCTACCCTTCCTAATCGGGTTCTTTCATTTTCCGAAATAGTGAACAACTCCAAAACCGAAGTTCTATGGCTATGGACCAGACCCAAAAACCTCCCAAAAGAAGTATCTTGCATGATTTTTTGTATTATTTATTACCCTCCTCGTAGTGGATTTAAGAAGGAGCTGACGGCATATCTGCAACTTTATACTGACAGAATTCGCTGCAAGTATCCTTATGCTGCAATTACATTGTGTGGTGATTTTAATGAGCTAGACCAAAAGTGGCTTAGCTCTGCTCTTAGCCTTGATCAAGTGGTCAAGTCGCCTACTCGCGGTGATAAAACCCTAGACTTAATTTTTACCAACATTGAAGATTACTACTGTGTCCCCAAATTGGCCCCTCCATTAGGAGCAAGTGACCATCTATGCATCTTTTGGACCCCCTTATCTTCCTTTCCCCCTAAGCAATTTATCAGTTACTCTTATAGACCCGTTACTGACGAGAAGGTTGCCCATTTCAAATTAAAACTTAGTTCCAAATCTTGGGCCAATATCCTATGTCTTACCAGTGGTAATGAAATGGCTTCTAAGTTTTCAGCTGAACTTTTTCAGTTATATTGTGACACCTTTCCAGTGAAAAATGTTACTCGCAAATCTAACTGCAAACCGTGGATAAATAAAAAAATTTTGTACCTAATAAATGAACGAGATAAACTCTTTAAGGAAGGATTTTTCCAAGAATCTCGAAAGCTTAGAAACATCGTTGTTTGCGAAATCCGTAAAGCAAGAAAGGAGCATGGTGCGCACGTGCTCAATAAGTTATTGTATTCAGACCCTAAGAAATTCCACAAAAGTGTCCAAGATCTCATGGGAAAGGTCTCTTCAAAATTTTTCTTACTGGACAGTAATGGTGACCCAGTGGGTGCGGATGTCATAAATGATCATTTTGCTTCAATTTGTAAAATTCGCCCGCCACTCCAGCATATGCCGGCCAACAGTGCAGTTAGTGACATTCCTGTGATTGAAATTCATCAGACTCAACTTAAACTCGAAACTCTTGATTCAAATAAGTCAGTATACCCAGGAGATATCCCTACCAAATTGATTGTGGAATGTGCCCAGTATTTAAGTGTACCTCTAACTGCTATTTTTAACCAATGTTTTGTAGATGGTATTTTTCCAGTGTGTTTTAAACGAGCCATTATATCTCCTATTCCAAAAACTAAGACCCCAAAAGTTCCCTCTGACTTAAGACCAATATCAAAAACCCCCATTTTCTCTAAAATCTTTGAAAGTTTTATTTACCATTTCCTTTTTGACGATATTCATGATTAAATCAACCCAAATCAGTTTGGCTTTAGGCCGAATCATAGCACCACACATTGCTTAATTTATATACTTGATACTATTTTCAAACATCTTGAGTTGAATAGTTCCTACGTTGAGGCTGTTTTTGCTGATATTAGCAAAGCCTTCGATAATTTGGATCATCAGACAGTTATAGATAATGCAAGGGCTTTAGGTGCAAGAGATTTTGTTTTACGTATGTTAGCTAGCTTTTTGTCTGGCAGTGAGCATTGTGTAGTCCTCCCTAACGGGGATTCATCAGGTTTTTCCTCGATTTCCTGTGGAGCACCTCAAGGGACTAAGTTGGGTCCTTTAGCTTTTTTAATAGTTTTTAATAATTTTTTACCAAGTTTTGACAACTCTTTTAAATTTGCGGATGATTTGACATTATTGAACCTTTGTCAAACATCTAATACTTTGAATGTTAGATTCGATTAACTAATTAACAATTTAAAGAATGATCTTGACAATGTTAAACTCAACTTAAGCATACCCAAAAGCAGTTTCATGTTATTTTCTTTTTTAAAAAATATACCCCCTATCAATAATTACCTTTGCATACCAAATTTAAATACTGTTAAACTACTTGGTGTGCAGTTGGACAACGACCTTAAATGGAATTCCCTCATATTTAAGTCAGGTTGTTTTCTCCTTAAATCTTTCTCTCTTCTCAAACGTTTCTCCATATCAATCCAAAACCTTACAATAATTTATTGTTCTTATATAAGACCCTGTCTGGAATATGCTTGCCCTGTCTGGCACCCTGGGTTGACCAAAGACCAATGTTCTAAAATTGAAAGTATTCAAAAAAGAGCAGTAAAAATTATTCTGGGGACGGCTTATACTACATACAATGAAGGTTTGGCTAGACTTGAACTTATTACATTGGAATCACGACGTCACATCCTTACCATGAACTTTGGTCTCAAGTGCCTTAATTCTGACTATCATCGACGTTTTCTCCCTCCCTTTAAAGAAAATCCCCCAACCCTTCCTAATACAAGGCGCAATGCTCTTAGAGCTCCAAATACCCAACTGGACCTGTATCCCCAAATGTTGACCATGAGATACAAAAACTCTTTTGTCCCCTATTTTGTTTCCTATTTTAATAATTGATATAACTTTTCTCCTGACATCTGTTTTATATATTGATTCAATTTTTTGTTTTATGTTTATCAAATTACATTTGTTTTGTTATGGTAATTTTGACGTGCTTATGCTATTTTTGACGTGCTTTTTATGTATTTAAAATATACTTTGTTTCTGTAACTCATAAATGGTGCTCTGGCCTTTAGCAGGTTTAAGGGCGTTAGCCTTTCTCCTGTGTAGGGTAATTCCTTTTTGTTTCAAGTTTGACAGGATTATTCATAGTAATTTCTGTTTGTTTTGGGTCTCATGTATTTATTGATAGTGATTTCCGTTTGTCTTCAGCCTGAATTATTATTTCACTTTATTTCTGCTCGTCATTTGTTTAATGTAGCTATTTACTCATCAATATTTCACATATCTCACTCTGACAACCTAGATATACTCTAAGTCTTTCGACTCAGTTCAATACCCCCTCAAAACATTCCCCGCAACTTTAAACTTAATAACTTAAACCTTTACAGAGATATTAGAGGTACACCCCTTTGACCCCCTTTCCCTTTCTTTTTTGTTTGTGTTATGACAAATAAACAAGCATTTTATTTTAAGTTTTACTTGATTATCCACTACAATTTTTGTTCATTTTGGGTTTCATTTATTTATTGAAACTGATTTCTGTTCGTTTTAAACTTGTGTTACTATTTGACTTTACTTCTGCTCGCAATACAGCTCTTCACTTTTCTTTGAAAATCTTCTCCTGTGGAGGCTGTTTTTTTTTAATACTTATATATAATGAGAAACGCTTTATAGTATTATAAGAAATATGTTCCTGCTGCTAACGCGTGCGACTTTTGAAAACTCGAATTAAAAAGATATGTCCGCCTAGCCAATACATTTCGAGGCTCTGTTTCACAGCAAAGTAAAATCTGACAGAGAAAGATTAAGTAATCAATAGTAAGCACCAACAACTATGCATGTATCTTTTCTTCTTTAAAAAAAAAATAAATAAATAAATAAAAAAAAAATAGAAAAACGTGAGTACAGGAGAGTTAAGTTGGGCCTCTGTTTTTCAAAAAATGCAATACCAAACCCCTCACAGACACTGCCCGGACCTCGCACACTCCGGGATGTGGGGTGTTCTGTTCAAGGGCAGATACGAACAAAGTTTGTACATTATATTATGGACTTAATTAACAAAAAAAAATTAATTTACTGCTTTTTATTTGTATATGTTCGCTTTTATGCTTTTTATTGACCGTTTTAATTTATGAGTTTTGTTTGTTATAATGTTGTTTGTTTTTTTTACAGAAATGGCCCGTAAATACGCATAAATATGTATATGCATGGTTTTTTTCTTTCCTTTAATGGATTTGTTTCTTCCTTCTTTTGACAGATTTGATGCATTGACAGTGCCTTCTTTTTTCAGTTCTGTGTATTTGATTGTTTTAAACCTTTTTTGATGCTTTTTTTAGTCCGAAATGCGGGTTCAGCTCAGCCAGCCTTGTGATAGCCTTTTTTTAAATTGATCTCATCCTAATGACCTGGAATGTCTGTAAATAAGACCTGTCATCGGGAAGTAACCCACATCTGTAGTTGCAACCCAAAAAAGAATTTCAACCATTTTATAAACAAGCAGATGTACGTGCTTTTTAATAGTGGATTAAGTTGTAATGATAGTAAAATAATACCTGTGATTTTGACGAACTATTGCATTTTCCATGGAAAGAATTCTCATTATCATCAGTCTTTCTTATTGGCTGGATAAAGAAAGTAAAAAGGGGTTACCAAAACTGCTTATCTTAACTTTTAATCAAAAATTTGGGGGGTTTTAGAAACGCACAGAATATTTCCTGTAAACATTTCAATCCAGAAAAACAACGACTCTATGGGGGGTTTTGGATAACGAAGCGTGATATTAATCTTGAATTTTAAACCAATTATCTCATATTTAGAATAAACAGCTTACGTAAACAAACACCTTATTTTTGGATCATAACTTCTGCCCTATTGTGCTATGTACAAAACTGATCAAACAGGCAATGAAGAGGTCAAATGTTGTAATTCAAAAGGCGTTACGTGATACCTCAATTAAAGTGGCAATTCTAGTGGAATATCCATCTTAAATGAAGTGCGCTAAACTGATTGGGTCAGTTTGCATTCCTGAGGCGTATTTGGTTCTCAATATATAGCACATCTATTTCCTGAAGCTTATTGCTGACTCTAGGTGGGAGCAGAGGGCAAACTAAGTCTGGAAATTTCTGCGCCAGGGGTAGAGTTCTAGAAAGCGAAGCTTGACTCTTCGTCCCTAGGTGGCATAGGAAATCTGTCAGCGCACCTAAACCTGGTAAAGGGGCGTAAACGTAGCTGAGCTTCAGGCCGAGCGAGATGATGGCTAACGCGCTGCAGGACGACATTGAGGAGTGCCGTCCCTCACGAAAATTTAGTCTAGTAAACGACACAGGATTTGTACTGGATTCTGATTAATGCATAATTCTCCTGGGTTTGGTCTGTTTTGGTGGGGTTTTCAGTCTGAAAAAATCTCCTTTTGCGTAATTTATCTACTATGGGTTACCTCTTCGTAGTAGCGTAATATATTTAGGCATGAATCAAACAGTTCGTGGTAACGAACTGTAAGTAAGGAGCAACCCGGCTCAATGGTAACCGAAACTGCAGAAAACGGAATTTTGATACCAATAGATACATCAAAAGAATCAGATTTTAAGGCTGATTTCAAATATATAAGATTCATCAAGTTTAGTCCTTTTCAAAAGTTACACGCCTAAGAAAATTTGGCTGATTTTCGAAAAAGGGGAAAAGACCCCCTAAAAATTATAGAACCCTAATGAAAATCACACCATCATATTCAGCGTATCAGAGAACCCTACTGCGGAGTTTTCAAGCTCCTATCTACAAAAATGTGGAATTTTGCATTTTTTGCCAGAAGAAAGATCACGGATGCGTGTTTATTTGTTTGTTTGTTTTTTTGTTTTTTTTTCCCAGGGGTGATCGTATCGACCCAGTGGTCCTAGAATATCTTAGTAGAGCTCATTCGAACGGAAATTAAAAGTTCTAGTGCGCTTTTAAGTTCGTCCAGTAGAATTGTCTCCGGGCGAAGTTTATTAATGTCTGATGGATGATGTCAAGGTCGATTGATTTGTTGATGTTCGTCCAGGAGAATTGTCTCCGGGTGAAGTTTATTAATGTCTGATGGATGATGTCAAGGTCGATTGATTTGTTGGTGTTCGTCCGGGAGAATTGTCTCCGGGTGAAGTTTATTAATGTCTGATGGATGATGTCAAGGTTGATTGATTTGTTGGTGTTCTTCCAGGAGAATTTTCTCTGGGCGAAGTTTGCACATGCATATTAACGGTGGGGAGAATGTTTTGATCTTAGAGATGAAGAGATTAACGCGGGAAAGGGTTTCTTAGGAATTGCAAATGTGACAGATCAGGGATGCCAAAACAGAAGAAACACGCAGAAATTACGTTTAGGGATTATTTGGGCGAAACCGTTCTGAGACATTTTAGAAGATGATTTGAGCGGAACCGTTTGAGGTATTTTAGAAGATGATTTTAGAAGATGATTTAGAAGATGTTTTCAGGGTGAAACTCTGTGGTCATTATAATACACAAGTTCCATTTGAACAGTTATGTGAGGTCCTCTACTCCAACCCGAAAGAGCTCCGATCCCCAATAACCAAACCCCGAAGGAGCCCCCCGGCCCCACAAAGGCCCCGGTCCCCCACATTTTTTGTTTGCATGTCTGGGTTGGTGTTTGCACAAAGTATTTGTCTTTGTTGTTTTGTATATCTAAAGTGCATATCTTTCTCTGTTTGCATGTCTTATTCTATTTGTTGGCATGTCTGGGTTGATGTTTGCAAGTCCAAGTATTTGTCTTTGTTGGTTTGTATATCTAAAGTGCCTATCTTTCTCTGTTTGCATGTCTGAATCTATCTGTTTGTGTGTCTGGGTTGGTGTTTGCCAGTCCAAGTATTTGTCGTTGTGGTTTGTATATCTAAAGTGCCTGTCTTTCTCTGTTTGCATGTCTGGGTTGATGTTTGCAAGTCCAAGAATTTGCCTTTGTCGGTTTGTATATCTAAAGTGCCTGTCTTACTCTGCTTGCACGTCTGATTCTATTTGTTTACATCTCTGGGTTGGTGTTTGCAAGTCCAAGTATCTGTCCTTAATGGTTTGTATATCTAAAGTGCGTATCTTTCTCTGTTTGCATGTCTGATTCTATTTGTTTGCACTTCTGGGTTGATGTTTGCAAGTCCAAGCATCCGTCCTTGTTGGTTTGTATATCTAAAGTGCGTATCTTTCTCGGTTTGCATGTCTGATTCTATTTGTTTGCATGTCTGGGTTGGTGTTTGCAAGTCCAAGTATTTGTCTTTGTTGGTTTGTATATCTAAAGTACCTGTCTTTCTCTGTTTGTATGTCTGATACTATTTGTTTGCATGTCTGGGTTGGTGTTTGCAAGTCCGAGTATTTGTCGTTGTTGGTTTGTATATCTAAAGTGCCTGTCTTTCTCTGTTTGCATGTCTGATGCTATTTGTTTGCATGTCTGGGTTTGTGTTTGCAAGTCCAAGTATTAGTCTTTGTTGGTTTATATATCTAAAGTGCCTATCTTTCTCTGTTTGCATGTCTGATTCTATTTGTTTGCATATCTGGGTTGGTGTTTTTCAAGTCCAAGTATTTGTCTTTGATGGTTTATATATCTAAAGTGCCTGTCTTTCTCTGTTTGTGTGTTTGATTCTATTTTTTGCATGTCTGAGTTGGTGTTTGCAAGTCCAAGGATCTGTCCTTTTTGGTTTGAATGTCTAAAGTGCCTATCTTTCTCTCTTTGCATGTCTGATTCTATTTGTTTGCATGTTTGGGTTAGTGTTTTGCAAGTCCAAGTATTTATTTTTTGTTGGTTTGAATGTCTAAAGTGACTGTCTTTCTCTGTTTGTATGTCTGATTCTATTTTTTTGCATGTCTGGGTTGGTGTTTGCTAGTCCAAAAATTTGTCTTTGCTGGTTTGAATGTCTAAAGTGGATGTCTTTCTCTTTGTGTGTCTGATTCTATTTGTTTACATGTCTGGGTTGGTGTTTGCAAGTCAAAATATTTGTCTTTGTTGGTTTGAATGTCTAAAGTGTCTGTCTTTCTCTGTTTGTGTGTCTAAATCTATTTGTTTGCATGTCTGGGTTGGTGTTTGCAAGTTCAAATATTTGTCTTTGTTGGTTTGAATGTCTAAAGTGTCTGTTTTTCTCTGTTTGTGTGTCTGATTCTATTTGTTCGCATGTCTGAGTTGGTGTTTGCCAGTCCAAGTATTTGTCTTTGTTGGTTTGAATGTCTAAACTGTCTGTCTTTCTCTGTTTGTGTGTCTGATTCTATTTGTTTGCATGTCTGGGTTGATGTTTGCAAGTCCAAGAAAATGGTTTTGTTGATTTGAATGTCTAAAGTATCTGTCTTTCTCTGTTTGTGTGTCTGATTCTATTTGTTTGGATGTCTGGGTTGGTGTTTACAAGTCCAAGTATTTGTCTTTGTTGGTTTGAATGTCTAAAGTGTCTGTCTTTCTCTGTTTCTGTATCTGATTCTATTTGTTTTCATGTCTGAGTTGGTGTTTGCAAGTCCAAATATTTGTCTTTGTTGATTTGAATGATTAAAGTGTCTGTCTTTTTCTGTTTGTACGTCAGAATCTATTTGTTTGCATGTCTGGGTTGGTGTTTGCAAGTCCAAGTATTTGTCGTTGTTGGTTTGTATATCTAAAGCGCCTGTGTTTCTATGTTTGCATGTCTGATGCTATTTTTAAGCATGTCTGGGTTTGTGTTTGCAAGTCCAAGTATTAGTCTTTGTTGGTTTATATATCTAAAGTGCCTATCTTTCTCTGTTTGCATGTCTGATTCTATTTGTTTGCATATCTGGGTTGGTGTTTTTCAATTCCAAGTATTTGTCTTTGATAGTTTATATATCTAAAGTGCCTGTCTTTCTCTGTTTGTGTGTCTGATTCTATTTGATTGCATGTCTGGGTTGGTGTTTGCAAGTCCAAGTATTTTTCTTTGTTTGTTTGTATATCTAAAGTGCCTGTCTTTCTCTGTTTGTGTGTTTGATTCTATTTTTTTTGCATGTCTGGGTTGGTGTTTGCAAGTCCAAGTATCTGTCCTTTTTGGTTTGAATGTCTAAAGTGCCTATCTTTCTCTCTTTGCATGTCTGATTCTATTTGTTTGCATGTTTGGGTTAGTGTTTTGCAAGTCCAAGTATTTGTTTTTTGTTGGTTTGAATGTCTAAATTGGCTGTCTTTCTCTGTTTGTATGTCTGATTCTATTTCTTTGCATGTCTGGGTTGGTGTTTTCTAGTCCAAGAATTTGTCTTTGTTGGTTTGAATGTCTAAAGTGTCTGTCTTTCTCTGTTTGTGTGTCTGAATCTATTTGTTTGCATGTCTGGGTTGGTGTTTGCTAGTTCAAATATTTGTCTTTGTTGGTTTGAATGTCTAAAGTGTCTGTTTTTCTCTGTTTGTGTGTCTGATTCTATTTGTTTGCATGTCTGAGTTAGTTTTTGCAAGTCCAAGTATTTGTCTATGTTGGTTTCAATGTCTAAACTGTCTGCCTTTCTCTGTTTGTGTGTCTCATTCTATTTGTTTGCATGTCTGGGTTGATGTTTGCAAGTCCAAGGATTTGTCTTTGTTGATTTGAATGTCTAAAGTATCTGTCTTTCTCTGTTTGTGTGTCTGATTCTATTGGTTTGTATGTCTGGGTTGGTGTTTGCAAGTCCAAGTATTTGTCTTTGTTGGTTTGAATGTCTAAATTGTCTGTCTTTCTCTGTTTGTGTGTCTGATTCTATTTGTTTGCATGTCTGGGTTGGTGTTTGCAAGTCCAAGTATTTGTCTTTGTTGGTTTGAATGTCTAAAGTGTATGTCTTTCTCTGTTTCTGTGTCTGATTCTATTTGTTTTCATGTCTGGGCTGGTGTTTGCAAGTCCAAATATTTTTCTTTGTTGATTTGAATGTTTAAAGTGTCTGTCTTTTTCTGTTTGTACGTCAGAATCTATTTGTTTGCATGTCTGGGTTGGTGTTTGCAAGTCCAAATATTTGTCTTTTTTCGTTTGAATGTCTAAAGTGTCTTTCATTCTCTATTTGTGTGTCTGATTCTATTTGTTTACATGTCTCGGTTGCCGTTTGCAGAGTAAAACTATTTGTCTTCGTTGGTTTGTATATCTAAAGTGTCTGTCTTTCTCTGTTTGTGTGTCTGATTCTATTTGTTTGCATGTCTGGGTTGGTGTTTGTATGTCCAAGTATTTGTCTTTGTTGGTTTGCATGTCTAAACTGTCTGTCATTCTCTGTTTGTGTGTTTGACTCTATTTGTTTACATGTCTGGGTTGGTGTTTGCAAGTCCAAGAATTTGTCATTGATGGTTTGAATGTCTAAAGTGTCTGTCTTTCTCTCTTTCTGTGTCTGATTCTATTTGTTTGCATGTCTGGGTTGGTGTTTGCAAGTCCAAGTATTTGTCTTTGCTGGTTTGAATATCTAAAGTGTCTGTCTTTCTCTGTTTATGTATCTGATTCTATTTTGTCGCATGTCTGGGTTGGTGTTTGCAAGTCCAAGAATTTGTCTTTGATGGTTTGAATGTCTAAAGTGTCTGTCCTTCTCTGTTTGTGTGTCTGATTCTATTTGTTTGCATGTCTGGGTTGGTGTTTGCAAGTCCAAGAATTTATCTTTGTTGGTTTGAATGTCTAAAGTGTCTGTCTTTCTCTGTTTGTGTGTATGATTCTATTTGTTGGCATGTCGGGGCTGGTGTTTTTAAGTCCTAGAATTTGTCTTTGTTTTTTTGAATGTCTAAAGTGTCTGTCTTTCTCTGTTTGCGTGTCTGAATCTATTTGTTGTCATGTCTGGGTTGGTGTTTGAAAGTCCAAGTATTTGTCTTTGTTGGATTGAATGTCTAAAGTGTCTGTCCTTCTCTGTTTGTGTGTCTGATTCTATTTGTTTGCATGTATGAGTGTGTGTTTGCAAGCCCAACACTTTGTTTTTGTTGGTTTGAATGTCTAAAGTTTCTGTCTTTCTCTGTTTGTATGTATTTGTTTGTTTTTGTTGGTTTGAATGTCTAAAGTGGCTCTCGTTCTCTGTTTTTGTGTCAGATTCTATTTGTTTGCATGTCTGGGTTGGTTTTTGCAAGTCCAAGAATTTGTCTTTGTTGGTTTGAATGTCTAAAGTGTCTGTGTTTCTCTGTTTGTTTGTCTGATTCTATTTGTTTACATGTCTGGCTTGGTGTTTACAAGTCCAAGTATTTGTCTTTGTTGGTTTGAATGTCTAAAGTGTCTGTCTTTCTCTGTTTGTGTGTCTGATTCTATTTGTTTG
>JAQQPU010011684.1:0-27439 GCA_029168905.1 Artemia sp. Kazakhstan ARC1039
AACTATAACTCTAAACTAAAACTCTTAACCAAAACTAAACTAAAACTTAACTGTAACTAAAACTCTAAGCTAAGACTCTACACTAAAACTCTAAACTCTAAGCTAAAACCCTAAACTAGAACTCTTAACTAGAACTATACTAAAATATACCTCTAACTAAAATTCTAAGCTAAGACTCTAAACTAAAACTCTAAACTAAAACTATTAACTACTATAACTTTAACCAAAACTGTAAGCTAATGCCAAACTGAAACTCTAAACTTAAACTCTTATCTAAAACTAAACTAAACTAAAAGTGCAAACAAAAACTCTAAGCTATGACTCTAGGCTAAAACTCTAAACTAAAACGTTTAGCTAATACTAAACTAAAAGTAAGTTTTATATGTAAAACTTATTTTACATATAAAATAGTTTAGTTTTACTTAAGAGTTTCATTATAGAGTTTATAGTTTTAGTTTACAGTTTTACTTTAGAGTTTTAGTTAGAGTTATGGTTTTAGTTTAGTTTTAGTAAGAGTTTTAGTTTAGATATTAGAGTTTTAGTTTACAGTTGTAGATTATTTTTAGTTTTAGTTAAGAGTTTCAGTTTAGAGTTGTTGTTTAGTTTTAGTTAAGAGTTTTAGTTTAGAGTTGTAGTTTAGTTTAGTTTTAGTTAAGAGTTTTAGTTTAGGGTTGTTGTGTAGTTTTAGATATGAGTTTTAGTTTAGAGTTTTAGTTTGATATTAGCTTACAGTTTTAGTTAGAGTTATAGTTTAGTTTAGTTGTAGTTCAGAGTCTTGAGTTTCAAGTTAGACTCTCAACATTTAGAGTTTTAGTTAGAGTTACATTTTATTTTAGTTTTAGTTAAGTGTTTTTGGACTTGTAGTTTAGTTTTAGCTAAACGTTTTAGCTTAGAGTTTTACACTAGAGTCATAGCTTAGAGTTTTTCTTTGCACTTTTAGTTTAGTTGAGTTTTAGATAAGAGTTTTCTATTACAGTTTTAGTTTAGAGTCTTAGCTTAGTGTTTTAGTTAGAGTTATAGTTTCGTTTTGTTTTAGTTAAGAGTTTTAGTTTAGAGTTTAGAGTCTTAGCTTAGAATTTTAGTTAGAGTTTAGAGTTTTAGTTTAGAGTCTTAGCTTAGAGTTTTTGTTAGAGGTATAGTTTAGTTTAGTTTTAATTCTGCGGTTTGGTTTAGAGTCTTAGCTTAGAGTTTTAGAGTTATAGTTTAGTTTAGTTTAGATAAGAATTTTAGTTTAGAGATGTTGTTTAGTTTTAGATAAGAGTTTTAGTTTGAGTTTAGAGTTTTAGTTAGAGTTATAGTTTAGTTTAGTTTTAGTTTAGAGTCTAGAGTTTTAATTTAGAGTGTAAGCTTAGAGTTTTAGTTTAACTTATAGTTTAGTTTTAGTTAAGAGTTTTAGTTTAGAGTTGTAGTTTAGTTTTAGTAACGAGTTTTAGTTTAGAGTTGTAGTGTAGTTTTAGTTCAGAGTTATAGTTTAGAGTTTAGAGTTTTAGCTTATAGTCTTAGCTTAGAGTTCTAGTTAGAGTTATAGTTTAGCTTAATTTTAGTTAAGAGTTTTAGTCCAGACTTCAGAGTTTTAGTTTAGAGTTTAGAGTTTTACTTAGAGTTATAGTTTAGTTTAATTTTTGTTAAGAGTTTTAGTTTAGAGTTGCAGTTTAGTTTTAGTTAGAGTTATAATTTAGTTTAGTTGTAGTTCAGAGTCTAGTATTTCAAGTTAGACTCTCAGCACTTAGAGTTTTAGTGAGAGTTATATTTTATTTTAGTTTTAGTTAAGTGTTTTTGGACTTGAAGTTTATTTTTAGCTAAACGGTTTAGTTTAGAGTTTTAGCCTAGAGTCATAGCTTAGAGTTTTTCCTTGCACTTTTACTTTAGTTTAGTTTTAGACAAGAGTTTTAGTTTAGAGTTTCAGTTTGGTATTAGCTTACAGTTTTAGTTAGAGTTATAGTAGTTAAGAGTTTTAGTTTAGAGTTTAGAGTTTTAGTTTAGAGTCTTAGCTTAGAGTTTTAGTTAGAGTTATAGTTTAGTTTTGTTTTAATTCAGAGTTTTAGTTTAGAGTCTTAGCTTAGAGTTTTAGTTAGAGTTATAGTTTGGTTTATTTTTAGTTAAGAATTTGAGTTTAGAGGTGTGGTTTATTTTTAGATAAGAGTTTTAGTTTAGAGTTTAGAGTTTTAGTTAGAGTTATAGTTTAGTTTAGTTTTAGTTTAGAGTCTAGAGTTTTAATTTAGAGTTTTAGTTAGAGTTATAGTTTACTTTAGTTTTTGTTTAGAGTTTTAGTTTAGTTTAGTTTTTGTTAGGAGCATTAGTTTAGATCTCTAGTTTAGTTTTACTTAAGAGTGTTAGTTTAGAATTTATAGTTTTAGTTTACAGTTTTAATTTAGAGCTTTAGTTAGAGTTATAGTTTTAGTTTAGTTAAGAGTTTTAGTTTAGATATTAGACTTTTAGTTTTGAGTCTTAGCTTAAAGTTTTAGTTAAAGTTATAGTTTAGTTTAGTTTTAATTCAGAGTTTTAGTTTAGAGTCTTAGCTCAGAGTTTTAGTTAGAGTTATAGTTTATTTTAGTTTTAGATAATAGTTTTAGTTTAGAGTTTAACGTTTTAGTTAGAGTTATAGTTTAATTTAGTTCTAGTTTAGTGTCTAGAGTTTTAATTTAGAGTGTTAGCTTAGAGTTTTAGTTAGAGTTATAGTTTACTTTAGTTTTAAATAAGAGTTTTAGTTTAGACTTATAATTTAGTTTTAGTTAAGAGTTTTAGTTTAGAGTTGTAGTTTACTTTTAGTAAAGAGTTTTAGTTTAGAGTTGTAGTTTAGTTAAGAGTTTTAGTTTAGAGTTTTAGCTTAGAGTCTTAGCTTAGAGTTTTAGTTAGAGTTTAGTTTAATTTTAGTTAAGAGTTTTAGTTTAGACTTTAGAGTTTTAGTTAGAGTTATAGTTTAGTTTAATTTTAGTTAAGAGTTTTAGTTTAGACCTTATAGTTTTCGTTAGAGTTATAGTTTAGTTTAATTTTTGTTAAGAGTTTTAGTTTAGAGTTATAGTTTAGTTTAGTTGTAGCTCAAAGTCTAGTGTTTCAAGATATACTCTCAGCACTTAGAGTTTTAGTTAGAGTTACTAAAACTCAACTAAAACTAAACTAAACAATAAATATAACTAAAACTCTAAGCTAAAACTCTAAACTAAAACTCTAAACTCTAACTAAAACTCTAAGCTAAGACTCTAAACTCTAAACAAAAACTGTATGCTAATACCAAACTGAAACTCTAAACTAAAACTCTTATCTAAAACTAAAAGTGCAACAAAAACTCTAAACTTTAAACTAAAACTCTTATCTAAAATTAAACAACACCTCTAAACTAAAATTCTTAACTAAAACTCAACTAAACTATAACTCTAACTAAAACTCTAAGGTAACACTCATAACTAAAACTCCAATATCTAAACTAAAACTCTTAACTAAAACTAAACTTAACTATAACTCTGACTAAAACTCTAAAGTAAAACTGTAAACTAAAACTATAAACTCTAAACTAAACTCTTAAGTAAAACTAAACTAGAGATCAAAACTAAAGCTCCTGACTAAAACTAAACTATAACTCTAACAAAAACTCTAAGCTAAGACTCTAAACTAAAACTCCAAATTCTCAACTAAAACTAAACTAAACTATAAATAGAACTAAAACTCTAAGCTAAGACTCTGAACTAAAACTCAGAACTAAAACTAAACTAAACTATAAATAGAACTAAAACTCTAAGCTAAGACTCTAAACTAAAACTCTAAACTCTAAACTAAAACTAAACTAAACTATAAATAGAACTAAAACACTAAGCTAAGACTCTAAGCTAAAACTCTAAAGTCTAACTAAAACTCTAAGCTATGATTCTAAACTAAAACTCTAAATTCTCAACTAAAGCTAAACTAAACTATAAATAGAACTAAAACTCTAAGCTAAGACTCTAAACCAAAACTCTAAACTCTAACTAAAACTCTAAGCTAAGACTCTAAACTCTTAACATAAACTCTTAACTAAAACTAAACTAAAGTATAACTCTGACTAAAACTCTAAGCTAAGACTCTAAAGTAAAACTCTAAACTCTAAACAAAAACTCTTAGCTACTATAACTCTAACTAAAACTGTAAGCTAATACCAAACTGAAACTCTGGTAATGACTCTAAGCTAAAACTGGTAAAGACTCTAAGCTAAAACTGGTAATGGGCCCTTTTGGGGCCCGGGGGAAGGGGCCCTTTGGGGGCCCGGGGGTAGGGGGCCTTTTGGGTTGGGTAGGGGACCTTACAACACTGTTCAAATGGAACTTGTGTATTATAACGACCACAGAGTTCCACCCCAAATCATCTTATAAAATGTCTCAAACTGTTTTGCCCAAATCATCTTCTAAAATGTCTCAAACTGTTTCGCCCAAACAATCCCCTAAAAGTAATTTCTGCATGTTCCTTTGTTTCGGCATCCCTGTGCTGTCACATTTGAAATTCCCAGGAAACTATTTCCCGCGTAAAATGTATTCAATCTGTCTTGATCTCAAAGGTGTTCCTAGCTACACTATTAAGGTTTCGAGTAGAATATTAATTTATCTCTCAAACCTAAAGAATTTTAAATTACATATCGCATATACACTGCAAACTAAATGCTTCATCTCTTCCCCTAAGTGAAGCCATATGCATCCCCCTCTGTATCTGTTGCACCCTGGGCCCCCCGGGACCCGGGGGGGCCCTTTTGGGGCCCTGGGGCGTCCCGGGGGGATGGGGCCCTTTGGGGGCCCGGGGGTATGGGGCCCTTTGGGTTGGGGTAGTGGACCTTACAACACTTTTCAAATGGAACTTGTGTATTATAACAATCACAGAGTTTCACCCCAAATCATATTATAAAATGCCTCAAACTGTTTCGCCCAAATCATCTTCTAAAATGTCTCAAACTATTTCACCCAAACAATCCCCTAAAATTAATTTCTGCATGTTCCTTTGTTTCGGCATCCCTGCGCTGTCACATTTGTGATTCCCAGGAAACCATTTCCCGCGTAAAATGTAACCAATCTGTCTTGATCTCGAAGGTGTTTCTAGCTACACTATTAAGGTTTCGATAGAATATTAATTTATCTCTCAGACCTAAAGAATTTTAAATTACATATCGCATATACACTGCAAACTAAATGCTTCATCTCTTCCCCTAAGTGAAGCCATATGCATTCCCCTCTGTATCTGTTGCACTTAGAAACCTCTTAAATCTATGTTATCCAAGAGATGAAATCAAGAATCAATTTGCATTATTAAGACTTCGAAAGAATATTAATTCCTGAATTTATCGCTAAACCTAAAGACCAGAGAAGCCATATTTAAAAATAAAATCCCCTCATGATAGAATTCCCCGCCATATTATGTAAATCAATTTCTCAGAAATTGAGTCCCCCTTCGTGGATCAATAAACTTGTCTATGTGGTTAGGTTCCGTCAGACTCGATTATAGATGGAAGCAGCTGTGTTTGCCCTGGAGTCAATAGGTTATTCCTGCTTCTGACCCCAACCCCCCACCAGAAAAAAAAATTCCTCCTGCAAACGCCTGTATACTTCCCAATAACCAATAATATATGTAAAGAATGAGCAAAGTTTATAATTTGCAGCCCTTCCCCCGGGAACTTTGAGGGATTAAGTCATCCTCAAAGACATATTAATTATATTTTCGACTATGCTGAACAAAATGGCTAACTCAAAATTTTGATTGCGTTACTTCGGGAAAAATGAACGTGGGAGGGGGCGAAGTTGCCCTCCAATTTTTTTGGTCACTTTAAAAGGGCACTAGAACTTTTAAATACCGTTCGAATGAGCCTTATTACGATATTCTAGGACTACTGGACCGATACGATCACCCCCGGGGAAATATAATATAATATAAAAAAATAAATAAATAAAAAAAAACACGCATCCGTGATCTTTCTTCTGGCAAAAAACACAAAATTCCACATTTTTGCAGATAGGAGCTTGAAACTTCTATAGTAGGGTTCTCTGATACGCTGAATCTGATGGTGTGATTTTCATTAAATTTCGTTGACTTTTAAGGGTTGTTTCTCCCTTTTTTCGAAAATAATGCAAAATTTCTCAGGCGTGTAACTTTTGATGAGTAGAACTAAACTTGATGAAACTTATATATTTGAAATAAGCATAAAAATCTGATTCTTATGACTATCTATTGGTATCAAAATTCTGTTTTTTAGAGTTTCCATTACTATTGAGCCAGGGTCGCTCCTTGCTTATAGTTCGTTACCACGACTTCCAACGCTTCGGCATTGCTTAACAGAACTTAATGCTAGGATTTTAAATTTTAGTTTTTTCAGTAAGCTATTGTTTTGTGTATTTTTTGTAGCTACTTACTTTTTTCATTTTTAAATGCTTTTACTTTAATTGACATACTTTTTCCATTGCCTTTATAAAATTCTTTGTCTCTAAGCTTCATTAAATGAAGAAAATAAAACAGGTTTTTTTTCAACTGAAAGTAAGGAGCAACATTACAACTTAAAACGAACAGAAACTATTATATGTATAAGGGGGTTTGCCCCCTCCTCAACACCTCGCTCTTCAAGCTAAAGTTTTTTGGCACTTAAAAAAAGTGACTTATTTTCCTAATTAAATGACTCTTGTGTCTTAGGAATCGTTTTTAAAGAATTGGGACAAAATTTTTACTTTAGCACAAAGAGTGAGATGTTGAAGAGGGGGCAATACCCCTCATATACATAATAATTTCTGTTCGTTTTATGTAATTGTAATTCATTTGAATTGGCGTCGAAGGAATAAGTCTATAAGATCAATAATTGAATCCCACAAAGAACAGTACTGAAATTAATTGCATTAATTGCTATGAACCATGCGTAAAATAAAAATCTAATAAGAACTTACTGCATATGATGTCTATTGCAAAAAGAAAACCATACAATCATGGTAACAAACAAAACACCAAGAGTTATTAACAAATAAATTAACAAATAATCATTAAGAAAGTTATTAACAAAAAGCTGTGAAGTTTTTGTATACTTATAAAGTTTTTTTTAAACTTATAAAGAAAACTTAGCTTATTATGTCCAGCAGTTTTCAATGTGACCTGCATTTACTGTGAGGAATCTTCCAAGCCATTTTATAGTATCACATCATTCGCTTACAGACAACGCTTGACAGCCACTCTTCATTATATAATACATACTCAAGAACATTGTCACTTAAATATTTCAATGTTTTGCACTTCGCATCAAACAGAACACAGTTTTAAATATACGTATATCCATACATTGGGCTTAAATATTAACCCTCATCTTTTCTCATCCTTGTCAGTATAATTTCTTCTTCTTCATTTCATCTTCATTTTCTTCATTTTCTACTTCATCCTCACTTCATCTTCACTTCTTCATTTTCTATTTTCTTACGATGTTACAAAATTACAAAATTCTTACAATTTGTCAATTGCTTACGATGTAATGCAAACATCAACAATGTCAACCAATACCAAATATTTTCTTTTCTTAAATTTCTAACTGATGTTTTTTTTTTGTAAATAACATTTTTCTGGAAATCACATTTCTTGACTATATATCAAATACTAATTTCGTTTGTCACGCTAATAAGAGGCAGGAAATAAAGAACTTGGTCCCGTTGTAAGCAAAAGTGAAAATGTCTCTCAAAATATTTTCAGTTTTCTAGCTGCTATTGGCCTTACAAAAGAGTTTTATCTTCAAGCCTTCAAAAAGCTTAAGGGGGCCGTAACGGCACTATTATTTGCGGTAATTTATGTTTTTTTCAATGTTCAGATGGTTATGCATTTTTATTTTCATTTTTTTTTATTTTAAGTTTGAATTGTTTTATAGCTTTATTTTCGCACCATTACAGGTTTTAGGCTTTTCCCTTTCTTTATAAAAATGTTTTTTTCAAGAGGGTTTTTTATTCACATCAGTAGATGAGAGCTGTTTCAGAACAGTGAAAATTAAACTTTAAAATATTAGATTATTTTATTTCAGATTTTAGCTATTTGACGAATAATTGCAGTCGTAATTGCAGGTTTTCAGTCCTAACGCAACCAAATTTATTCTTCTTTTTTTACAAAAACAACTTATTACATTTTATTTTATGCATTTATTTTATTTTATTAGGCCTTTGAGATGGTTCGAGTTTTATCGCTTTTCAGCTGACTTCTCTAGAATGTTTTTTTTATATTGTCGGTAACTTTTTTCTAGCAACTCGAGATATTCTTCATACTTTTTTTCTTTAAGCAAGACATGTTGAAAATTAATGAGAAAATTAAAGTTTGGAACCAATCAAAGGAAGGGAGCGTCCTAAGCACACTCACAGCACCACTAAACAGAGTAAGATTATGAGTTAATATAATATAATATAAGTTAATATAAGTTAAGATTTTGGTAATTTTAGAATTTATTTGGAAAAGCAATTAAACCCTACAATTGCCACGTCCTTCATTTTATAATGACCGCAAGATGGAAAACAAAGCTAATAAAAAAAAAATATAAAATAAATACTTCATAAAAAGAAAACTTTAAAAAAACGCGTTTTACGAATGGACTAAAAAGAGGAAAATAGATTTATCGGATCTAAAGACTACTTTTGATAAACATAATTTTAATGTGATGCGTTTTTTCAGACAACTATCTATTGATATCTCACTATTGATAGTTCTTTATTTAACTAAAACTTAAGTGCAATTGCTCATAAAGATGGATATGAAGCATTTCCGGTACGTTCAGATGGCATGGATATGGGACTTAGTGAACTTTGTGAACTCAGAAATGACCAGTGGGGATATATATTACTGACGAGTTTGCTCAGTCATTGGTCTCCATGTGGCAGATGCTTATCAGAACATTATGCTGATCAGCCTATAATTGATGATAAGATGATAATTGTTGATGGAACAGTTAGCGTTTTTACTTGGAAAATGATTGCATCAAGAGTTCTTCGCGACTTCTACAAGGTTAACAAAACTTGAAACGAAGAAGATGAGAAGAAAGAGATTATAAAAGCTGCTGCGAAGCTCATAAAAAATGACATCAAGAATTTAGAAACCAACAAGGATAATTAGAAACTGCTAAATTTCCTGACCTCACATGAGAACTTGCTATCGTTTCTACCCTCTAGCCTACCCTTCTACCCTGTTTGCTTCTAAGCGAAATACTCGTCGGTAAAGACTCTGCCTTTACCGACTTTACTGACTTTACCGACGAAAATTATTGCAAGTGGTAATCCAATGGTTCAAACTGTGCGCCCACACATAGTAATTTCCTCCTTGCTACTTGGAGTGAATCTTCAAATGCATCACCACTATTTCTCCAACCTCTTGATTGATACCTTGAATTCGCAAGGGTTTTGCTCCTCCTGTTCTAAAGTTTTTTGGTTTGATAAAAATGCTGCCGTCTCTTTTGGAATCGAACTGCAAGGAATTACTTTTGTCTTTCTGCTCTAACAAGTGGCGGGCAACGTCGATCACAGCATATTTACTATCGATGGTAGAAACAACTGTCATGGCATGAGTATCATTGCTGCTGTAAACCCAGTGCTGAAAGTCACCTTTAAAAATCCCTGGGCGGGATGTTAACGCTGAGGGATACACAGCTGGAAGAATCCAAATTGTCCAAAGAAAGTCAAACGATTCTGTCTCTTCGACAACGTATTATAATCTTCTTCATCCGGGATTCGAAGAAGATAAGATTTCAAACTTAGATGTTCTTTGAATCACGTCGTGGCATCTCAAGCAAACTAGACTTGGTTGGAGTGTAACCATGCAATCAGTCATGGTAGGAAACCATCCCTGTAAAGCCACCATTTTCTTTCTTCCTATGATTGATCTTCCTTCAAGCGACGAGAATTGTATCCTTTCTACACTGACCTTCATTACCCATCGGACCGAACGGTACGGATTTACTCCGGTCATATCTCACAGCTCCCTTACCTTGCAATAGCTGATCACAACTACACGAAGTCAGCTAGGCTGTACCAGCAGCAGATGAACAGACTTGAACATACAAGCCCAACACTTTTCCAGTCTTTCGAAAAAGGCTTGCACGTTGTGAGAAGATCGGAGAGATTTTTGACCGGTTTATCTACAGATTTGGTCATAAGACGAGAACTGATGAGAATTCTGAAACCGGCAACTTGATTAACTAGAGGTAGAGTTATGACGGAAGTACAGAGACTTCAGTGGGTAATGGGATGTCCAGCATGAGCTCACGTTAATCTTCTGATGCATGAACTGACTGATGTTTCGTATCACACAAGTAACCAGCACAAAGAGTTTGATCTTTCAAGCAAGCAGAGGTGCTGCAAAGACGAGCAGTGGTCTCCTTTCAAGGAATATCCCTTATCGCTTCGAAGCCTTGCTACTGACATGACTGCTGCAGAAAACGTGAAACCTGGAAGTCGCTGGAATACTGGAACACTAGAAACAGTAGAGGTCGGGAAGAATAGTCTTGACGGAATGGTAGGGAAATCTCTAATGGAGCATTTGTTCAAACGGAAGGACCAGGTAGTCCTTATAACGACAAAGCGAAAAAATAGAGGAGAAATCCACTATTTAGACCCTTCAGTGCTATTTCAGCGTCTTCTAGCTACATCCAAAAAACTTAAAATATGGGAAAAGAATCTTAATTTAAATGTGAACTTTGTTCCTATCTTGCGTCGCTTTTAGTCGATTCTGACATGTTCCGGAATCTAAACAAACCAGAGCTGGCAAAAGCTATCAAGTGACTTTCAGAAATTGATACTGTTTGGGAAAAGCTAAGTTTGACTTGCCACTACATCTTAGACGGGAGTGCCTTGTTTCACAGGATTCCCTGGGCGAATAAAGAAACAAATTTGGATATATTAGACCGATACTAAAACTACGTTTCGGCGAAATATCCAAACGATATTGTTGTGTTTGATGGCCGGGTCACTGGACGGTAAGTCCTGTTTAGCCCAGAAATGAGGCTGACCACCGAAAAAGAGAAATTTCTTTCGTGCAAAAAGAATCATGCCCGTTTCGTCGAAGTACTTTTTAATTATTTACGAGGCAAAGGTCTGAGAATTTTCCAAGCTAAAGCTAATGCTGACTTGCTCATTGTGCTTACAGCGGTTGAGTGTTTAATGAGTTGGAATATTGTAGTTATCGGTAATGATACCGACTTGTTGGCGTTGTTACTTTATCATTTTAGTCCTGAGCACCACAAGGTCTACCTTCACAGTGAGCCTAAAGCAACCACTTCAGGTGCAACTTGAGACATCGAAGGCATTGTTAAGAAGATTGGGAGTGTAACCTACATACTGCTTCCTTTTATTCACGCCTTTTATTGTTGGCTGCGACACAACTTCCAGTCGGCATGGACTTGGCAAAGGGATTGTGCTTAAACGGCTGAGAGACAACGACCAGTTTAGTAAAAATGCTTCAAAGTTTTCTAGAATTGATGCTTCGAAAGATATTATTAAAGCAGCGAGAGAGGCTGCACTTTCTACACTGTACGGTGGAAAATCTACTGATGATCTTGAGAGTTACCAACACCGAGTTTTTCTGCAGAAAGTAGCAACGCGTACAACTTTCATTCATCCCCAAGATCTACCTCCTATTTAAACAGCAGCAAAATCTCCCTGTCTCCGAACCTATCTTCAAGTACAAGATTGGATGGGCTTCAGAGCACTGGCCTTGATCCTGAGAACTGGGGATGGAAACTCCAGAACGGCATGGAACGAAGAACGAAACTCCAAATTGAAGTGGACAGGACTTCTTCTCTGCATTAGAAATCCAATTTATTCTGTATGGATTCAACTTCACATAATGTTGTTCTCTCAGACCTATATCAACGCTTGATTTATGAGTGAGAGGGGAGGGACTGGACATGAGCGGTCAAAACAAAAACAAAATGAATATGCGTCATCTACATACCAGATTTACCAATTACCGACTTTCTGTACTAGCAAATTAAGTTGCTTTTAAAAAGTCGTCGTTCTAGTAGAAAAGAAGAAAAACGGTCAGTTTCGCCTCGTCTGATTTTAGTCAATTTTTTACATGTTGAAGAGATTTTTTTTTTCGGTTTCAATGGTACCAAAATCAAAACTTAGCAATTTTTTTGGGTGAGATTTTAGATTGACTGTACTATTAGCGTAATCACTTAACGGAGGCTCAGGTAAGGCTGAAAACAAAAATAGGTCATTCCTTTTATTGAAATGTTAGCTGTTTTGGTAGCCAACACGATACTTTTCTACACATATTTTCAGATTCGAAATACATTGATTTTCTATTTATTTTAAATTGTATAATAGGACTCTGTAAACAGGGACAGTAATTAGGGGGATGGTTAACCACCCCCGTAGATTTTAAAAATAACTGTATTTAGTGTTTTCATTCAAAAGAATCGAAGAAAATTTCCCCCCTAAATTTTTGAAAATATTTTCCTTTGTCTCTTTGAAAATATTTTCCGTTAAAATAAAAAAAATCCCTTTCCCCTCCCGTCTACATTTTTGTGAATATGTATCCCTGTCTGCAAAGTCACTTGTATAGTAACTTATATATATACTCCTAGGTAGTATCTAATGTATTTATTACAAGGATGCTATCTACATAGCAAATTTAGTGACTAATTAGAAAAATACATTTCTTCGTGATTCAAAATGGAGTGTTACAAAACACGCTTTCCTAAGCTAAATTATATTTGAAAATTCAACTAACCTAAGAATAAATGTTTATTTTAACTTCTCAGCAACAGTTCTTACTACGAGTTTTTAGACACTAAAACTGAATTAAACTTAAAGATACATCTTAAAGATGTATCTTTAAGCTTTTCACTCAGATTTTTCTGAGTGAAAAGTGGTTGCAAGGCTTTTTTGATTCTGTCAATTTTATCTTTAAGCTTTAATCTTTAAGCTTAAAGAAAGCTTAAAGATGAGTGAAAAGTGGTTGCAAGGCTTTTTTGATTCTGTCAATTTTATGACAAAAAGCTTAAAGATGAGTGAAAAGTGGTTGCAAGGCTTTTTTGATTCTGTCAATTTTATGACAACAAGCTTAAAGATGAGTGAAAAGTGGTTGCAAGGCTTTTTTGATTCTATCAATTTTAATGCCCGAGTTATGTCATAGTTACGTCATAGTTTTTTCGACAGCTGTAAAAAAAGACAACACTAGTAAATGGCATGTGCTTTTCTTGATTTTAACGTGATACATGTATGACAGTAGTGAAAAATTCAAATGGCAAGATGTTGGTTTGACAGCGTGGGTCAACACCAACTTGTGCCCAATTACTATCTACTAATACTATGTCTTTTTGTCTCTTGCCAGATTCATCTTACAGATAGGAGAACTTTAATTTCAATCTTTCAATATTTCTTATTTCAAAAATTATGCCCTAATTCTTAAAACAATCAACCCAAAAATTACGAGCGAGATACATAATTGGCACTGTAGTCGTGCGTAATTTTGACAATTTTTTTTCGACGCATGTAACTATAATATGCTTCGGGTATAACAACTTGTTCGGTAAAATAATCATTTCTCGGGTTTTTGATAGAACCGTCAACATTTTTGTCGAATACCAATCAACGTATTTTCAAAGAAATTAGTACCTTATTGGGGGGGGGGGGGTAAAAAGGTGCCCTATTGGTATGAAAAAACAATCATTATGCTTCATGTCAGGTTTATAAGGTTATCGTCACCTAAATAATAAACTGCATTTATGCATAACACCAGAAGGCGTTGATGCGTCATCTTTTGATACGTCATCCTTTGATACGTTATCTTTTGATACGTCATCTTTTGATACGTTATCTATTGGGCAGGGCTCAAACAGCGTCATCAAAGCTAGTAAAAGTTTCCATGAAATTACACACCATAAAGTTTGTCCCGCTCACACAAGAATTTCACCTTTTTGACTTTACGGCAATTTTGCATTGCAAATAACTGAATAAATCATATGTGGAGCTGAGAAAACCGTTTTCTTTAGCATTTTTACCCTTTTAATAGGTAAGGCTTAGGACCAAGAAAAATATTAAAACAAGTATACACTATTATATATGTAGACACTTGTCTGTTTGTGGTTTATTTGAAACTTTACACAAGCCCTCTGCTATTGGCTGAACTTCGCAGAGATAATTTATTACTATCTATATCTGCAAATCGATTGCTCTCTTTTAAAGCTAGATGTCACTGTGCGATTAAGTAAAAAGTACACGACTTCGCAAATTTAATCTAAAATGATTGTACTTGGTAAAGTAACAATGTCTGTCACAAGACAGGCATACAAATGAAAAAAAAAACATAGTAAATTCGAAAAAATCTGAAAAATAAAACTCTAAATGAGAAACATGAGAGAATTAAAAAGATGAAAAAAACACAAGTCATTCAAAAAACAAAGTATTTTTACGTGAACCATATTTGACTATTTTAATGTAATTTTTTTCTGTATAGTGATTGTTTGTTTTTTCTTATTATTTTTCTCATCTTTTTTGTTCATGTTTGTTTAAGCTAGTTTTTTTTTGTTTTTTTCTTTTTACGTTTTTTGCTTGACACAGGCTTCGGGATGTGAGATAGAAACGCTTGGGTTTTTATTATAATTTGCACAAAACAAACTTTAAGTCTCAATTTCTTATCAAAAGCTTTACCTGTTCTTCAGTGTTTTTGGCTTCGTTTTAACGTTTAACGTTTTAATTAATTTGAAAATAAACGTTTTATTAATTAACGTTTTAATGGATATTATTGAAAAAAATTCAGTAATTTTTCTTAAAGAAGAGTAGTCAGATTATTGAAGCATAGGCTAATATTGAACATGTAGGCTAATATTATTTTCAGGTTTTTGAGCATAGCTAAATTTGTTTCTTCTTAAAGATTAGTGTAAACTTTAAGGTCACTTGGAATTTTGTGGAAAAGTTTATTCTATCCTTTTTCGTCTAATTCTGATGGAGCCCACCTGAACAATTTTCAGGTGGGCTCTGATGGAGCCCACCTGAATAATAAAACGATTTCTAAAGAAGAGACTAAACAGAGGTTCTACAATTGCGGCCTGAAGAAGGGTAGATATACATGGGTAGAATGGATCCAGGACTCTTGATTATGTCAAAAATTCTTAGAAAGAGAATAACAAATTGACCTGTTTAGCAATATTTAAAATGTGCATATTGCACAAAACATCGCTAATAATAGGTATGGCAAGGAATTTAATTTTCGAGTCACAGTCCTTTTAGGAGGATAGAAATAGAAAAGTGAGGAGAAGATTTTGGTGATTCGAGACACACTTGGGGAAAAAATAAGCCCCGCATGTAGGAACACTGTAGGAAATGTAGAAACATGCAGGGGTTTGAGGGAAAATTTAGAAACATCTGGCTTAAAAATAATTATTTCGATGCTATGAATATTATAGCAAGGGGTCACATTTTAGCACTTCTAAGCCATGTTTCAAGGATTGACAAGTCATCCACAAAATTTCATCTTTGCGACAATTATAACAACAATTAGCAGCAAAGGCAAGGGTAAAAAACTCTTTAAATTTGCTTACACTTCCATTTATCATACTTAAAAAAAGTTCGCCTATCCAAAGGCCATCTAGATTATGTCCGTTTTAGCAGGGGTGCCAAATCGCGACAATGAAGGATGTCGTTAAGGATATTTTTGTTATTTTTTTTATGAAGACACTGAAAAATATATTTTTCTTTCAAAATCAAGCGGAATTTGAATTTTTCCAATGAAACAAGCAAGGAGGGTTTTTTTCCAAGATCTAGGGGAGGGAGGGGGGCAATCAAATTTTACAAGGTTTCAGTTTCAGTGGTGTTGGTTGTTGAAGGAGCCTTTCCCTGCAGGGTTGCCCCCCTGAATTTTTAGAAAATATTTTCTATTTTCGTTAAAAATGGCTTCAATTGGTATTTTCATTGGAAAAACAGCAGAATTATCCCCTTATATTTTGAAAATATATTTTTTCTTATGGGAATTCTTGTCAACAGCAAAAGGTCTTAAACCTCATCATTTTACGACCACTTTGACCACTGTCGAAGTTATTTGATAAAGTGAGGACACTTATACAGGAAGAAAATAGTTCCAAAACTAATCAATTAGTTGATAACAGTCAATAGATTTTTTGGTGTGCGTCTTTCACCTTTCTTCAACCCCATGCAGATGTTCGCGCAGCCCGAAAAACTACTTTATCTTTCGTTACTGGTTGGTCTACGCATCACTTTCGTAATTCTTAGGATATTGATATTCCATTTTCTCTATCGGTGAGGTCGGTTTTCCAGTTCACTAACCACCTGTCATACCGTTTGGAGTACCCTACCTCAGTCAGCTAAAGAATCTCATTCGTTCGGCTTCTTTAAAAGAATTAAAAAAAAATTAATATGTAGATGACTTATGTTTCATAAATTTTTTTCTCTTAAGATAGGACAGAAGTATCTGGGCCGAATTAGAAATTTTTTATTGTGAGTAATGTTTGCTGCTTCGTTTTATGTGATTTTGAATGGTGGGTAATAGTTTTTCATTCGAGTTGTTTTTATATATAGATTTAGTTGTATCAATTTAGTTGTTCCTTCTACGAATATAGGCCATAAAACGTTCTGTACGGCCAGATGGGTTGTGTTTTTTGTGTGTGTTGATTTAGTTATTCCCTCTACAAATACAGACCGTAAAGCTTTCTGTGGGGCCAGATGAATTATGGTTGTGTTGATTTAGTTGTTCCCTCTACTAATACAGGCCAAAAGGCTTTTTGCGGGGCCAGACGAATTGTGTTTTTCTTATGTGTTGATTTAGTTGTGTTGGTTTAGTTATTCCCTCTACAAATACAGGCCATAAAGCTTTTTGGAGGCCCAATGAATTGTGTTCTCTGTATATTTTGAAAATTATATGATTTGTAAAGTGCAAAAATCTTCTTAGGTCGAGGTTTATTAACTGGTAGTAAATTCAGGGACATATTTACACCATAAGATATAAACGAGGCTGGAAATGAAATTGTTGCTATTTCTTCCTCAACATAGCTAGTAAGTTGCCCGAATTACCAAATCACATAATTGCCAAAAATGATCAAACAATTACCAGTATCTCTAGCTCAAAACTACCAAGTTGAATTCTATATACCAAATTAAACTCCCATTATTTAGATTCAAACTATAATTTTTGATATATTTTTTTATTTATTCCTGATGACCAAGGACACTGTTGATACAAAAAAACTTAAATCACTATTTTGCTCACCTGTAAAATTATGAAAGTACGAGATTCAACTTTTCTTGGAACGCATATTTTGGAGGGAGAAGATGAGGGGGACAAATGTCCTTCCTCTAGAATTTCTCGATGGATTTCAAAAAACGCCTCTTTTGGTAATTATAATGAAAAAAATACTCCCCCTCCTCTCCTTGGATTTTGCAAAATACTTATTTTGTATCTTCATTTGAAAAAACAGCCTGCAAATGTTAACAAATTTGTGTAAGTTCAAGTGGAAATTTGGTTCAAGTAAACTATGTCCAAGCTGATGGAATGGCCAATGTATTGGTCACTGGATGCCACGAAGACACATTCCAGTCTTTTGTTCTGAAAAGGGCACAAATGGCGTGGTTTTTCAATATTTTACTAAAACAGATTTTATACATTTTATTTCTATATTTTCTATATTTTCTCTGTTTCTATATTTTCTGTATTGTTGTTATATTTAAAAGATTCTCTATATTTTAGTTAACAACAAGTGAAAATTAAATTTTTATATAATCCTGAAAAAGGCTTATGTCAGCTTTGCCTATCTCAGACTACCTTACTTGGCTTTATCTCCAATTGGCCAATGACTTGATGGCAACTCGATTTTAATTAAAAAATCAACAGACTCGTTCATATTTTTAAAAGAGAAATCAGTTGAAAAAAAGAAAATATTTATTAATACTTGGCGACGGAGGAACATACATTCATGTTTTTGTGTTTGTCGTCACTCTACCCTCATTCTTTAGCACTGAAAGAAGGGAATGAAAATATCACAAGATTATCATTTCTAGTCATGTTCCTGGATTTGACAAATTCGATTGTTATAACAAAAAAGCAAGAAAAGCAAAAAATAATTAAAAAAGAAAGAAAGAGGAACTCCTTGATCATAACTTGACTTTCAATTGCTAGGCTGTTGATTAAAAGGCAGAATTTTGCTTATTTATATATGACCTCTTCAAAAAGATTACAATGATTCAAAGACAGGTTTGGGCAGCATGTCTAATGCCACTGTTTTCAAATAATAGTGGAGCAAAGAAAAGAATTGAATACCATCACATTCAATTAACAGTTGCAATGAATCAGTTCGAGAAGTATTTCAGTCTTCATAAACAAACTTTATATCCAAGTCTTCATTCCCCGATTTCGGACCCTAGAGCAGCTCTAAGAACGTGCTTGTTATCACCTGAAACTGGAAACATAAATACAAGGGTTTGGTGCCCATTTTTTCTCTTAACTAAGAAAATACTATACGCGTGCATTAAAATTTAGCGAGTAATTAGATCAATATAAAAAGGTTGTTTGTTAGTAATACGTAAATATTAAATTATTTATATTAAATATATTTTCTAAGATAATACGTAAATATTTGAATCGGAATTTTCTTTTTTCTTTGTCAAAGAGATTTCACTGGAGGATTCAATCGCATGGGGAAATTCAGTCGCAAACCAAAAACGTTGGTTAAGAACGTCAAAACGTTGATTAAACTCATACGTAAAACAGCCACGTGACATTATCATTTCTATAATGGATCAATCCTGCTAAGCTATTTCTATTGTTATCCCTCTTTTGAAAAATTGGTTTTTTGAAGAAGAGACATGAAAAACAAAACAGAGTAATTAATGTTTGCGACTGAGGACATTTAGCCCAGACATAAAAAAGAAGGTCATTTGTCCGTTATGATCAGTCCAAGAGATTTCTTATGAAATATGTTGAATTTTGATACAAGAACATCTGATCTTCTCCAAGCTTGCATGAATTGCCTTTAGCTTTTTATTGCTTGAAAATGTGTTGCCATTTAATGATACAATTAATCGGCATTATAATAGAAGTTGAAGTCCTAAGAGTTCACAAGTACTGAATTTTCATTTACTTTTATTTTTAAATATATCTAATTTTTTCTTTAATTTATTTAAGTTATTTGCAAACATTACCGATATTTTACTTTCAGTTATTTAGTAGGTTTTAAAGATACACTGCAAATAAATGTAAAAGATTACATTTTTATTTTTTCACAATGCTATTGAAATTTGAAATTCAACGTCATTGAAATGTCATTGAACATTTCTTATTGTCATATGTTGACTTTATACCGTTCTAAGAATAAAATTATGCGTTTTGCACGAAAAGACAGGATGATATTAAGTACTCAAAATGTAAACAAAATACCAAGGAAAACGCATAGTAGTAGTTGAGCAAAATTTACTAACTTATGTAAGCTATTCGGGTAAGTTTATTTCCGCTCCTAAATTTGGAATTATCCTTGTGTGAATATTTCAGGTGTAAACAAACGATAAGGATAGATATTTACCATAGCCAGTGATGGCGCATAGGGTGTGAAATAAACGTTTCTGATGCTGGTTCTCTTTTACGGGGACAGGTAGCAAGCCTCTCGTCCAACCTTGAGGCAGCGGGAATTAGCCCCCAGGCGCGTATTGCCAAGTAGAGAATCGATCCATGGTACTGCCATAGGACACATTCCAGGTATGGTGGATTAAAACTAAAGTGGCGCCTATATTTTTCAAAATGTTCACCAGGCATTTAGAGCCATCTAGCATATTTATTAATCCAGATGACACGCCGCATAAATTCGGAAACAAAAAGAAAGTATTCATAAACAGAATAACAAACGCTTTGATATATATTGAAAAAGAAGGATGTTTCCTGTTTTTTAACTAATATTATTTTTAGTTGGCTATTGACTCAATTAAGGAAGGGTATACATACTTGAAAAGTTTCAAAACTAAATAGTATTCTATCCAGAGCCGTTCCTGGCATGCCCCCCCTGGAATTTAGACCAGAGTAGGAAAAAGATGGAAGTGTAAGAGCTAATCAAAGAAAAAAAATTTCTTACTTTTGTTTCGTCTTTAAGAACTGCTATAAAACTTGTTTAGAATCAATTCAGAATTTAATTCATTTCTTAGATCTTAGATTAACTTAATATAGATCATTATTTATCTATTTAAAGGAGCCCGAAACTGGAACCCGATTTATAGTGTAGAGTAAATACTGTCAATGGCATTCTTTTGCCCTAGCAATAGTGCAACAAGCTTGATAAAGCTTACCACATTTTGGAATTAATAAAAAAGGAAAGTTTTATACATATATACAGCATCGTGCCCTACCAGCAGGGGCGCCCCGAGGCTTGTTTTATTAGGGGGGCGATCTTCGTAAATTTTACCGAATCGCTACCTGATTTATGCCGAATTTTCTGTAAAAATCAAGATTTTTGCGAAATTTCGGCTGATTTTGCAAAATTTATGCCGAAATTTATGCCAGTAATCCTATAGGATAAACTATAAACTATAGTTAAGGGGTAAGATGCTAATTTTGCTTAAGTATATAATGATGAGCCTGTGTCTATTCCATTGGTTATATCCTATAAGGTCTTATCCTATTAGTCATTTTGCTTGCTTTTCTTTCATAATATTGAAACTTAACTTTTAGCTTAAACTTGAACGGGAATTTAGTCAAGATACCAGAATTTGTGAATTAAAAATATTGCGTTTTTAATAAATCAACAAATAATTAATAATCAATCAACAAATAATTCTCAATAAATTACAAATAAACAGCTTAAATTGAATAGTAAAATTAATAGTAATTAGTAAAAATATTAGTAAAATAGTAACCATTCTTTATTTTATAGTAAAATTCTTGGTTTTTCTATACCGGTATAGAATCAAATTTTTGTACCACTTACTGTTTGAAACATGATCAGTCTAACGGTATCATGATCAGTCTGGTGGCTGGCTTTTGCCCCCCACCCCCGGCGGAGAGCCCCGTGGAAGATACCCCCCCCCCTCGTGGAAAAAAAGGCTTTCCAAATTTAAGAATTTTATTTGAGTTTTTTTTAATTTTTGTTAGGGGGAGGAATTTCAGTACTTGTGTATTATGCGCCATTCACTCAAGTTTACGCTGTGTAAAACTAGAAAATACACCGTTTTTTTTGTTAGTTTCTTCGCTACTTTAGATTTAAATTTGGGCTATAGATTTGCATATTAGTGGGGGGAGGGGTACAGTATAGCGGGTCTGCACGCAAGGTGTGTTTGGTACAATTATTCTGCATATTAGATAGATAGATTCAAAAATGATACTTAACTGATCAACGATATACTTCTTTGTAATTTTTTTACCACAAAATTTATTTCTTCTCCAATCTCCGCTATTCTGGTATCTGGCCCCCCTGGTAAATTTTCTGCGGGCGCCCTTGCTCACATATAAGCAAAAAAAGCCGAATCAAGCTGAAAAATTTTATCAAAATGGGAAGCCCACAGCCGTAATGCCCCTTCCAGCCATGGCACCCGGGGCAGCTACTCCGGGAGCAGTAATATAATCCGATATATTAAAATTGTCAAAGTTTTGAATTTTTAGAGGTATTTTAGGGTCTTTGAGAAGGAAACATCTGAAGGAAATAATTCTTTCTTCATAATATGCAGAATAATTACAGCTAACAGATTTTGACTGCAATCCCATAACACTTCAGCCCAACCCCATTCCCTCTAATATGCCCCCCCCCCTTTATTGTGTTTTCGGTTCTTGTTTCTTCACAGTTGATTCAATTTATGGATAGATAGGTTGAAACAAGGGAGACACATTGTCAGAATACAAAGGGAATATATAATTTAGTCTATATATATTTGTACATTAGGAGGGACGGGGGTAAAGATTAGTGGAGATAGAGTCAAAATGTGTTAGCTACTATCATTTTGCGCATTATGAAGTAAGAATTGTTTCTTAAGAATTGTTTTCTTTATACCTTTACCCCTGGGGAGTTTTATTGGTAAAGTTAGTGAACGTAGTGAAGATGTAAAAGCAGAATAGCGAATACGCAGTTTTTTTTCGCAGTTGAAAAAAAAGTTTGGAAAAATAGGAAGATAAGTCTGCAAACTAATACCGGAATGATGGTAGCCACGATAATGGTATGGGTCAAATGTGGCTTTGAAACTTGGGCTGTGCGAAAGTCTGAGAAAGATTTATTAAATGTTTGCCAGAGGAACTGCCTAAAGATAGCTTTAGGTGCCCATTTGACTGACCTTGTGTCAAAGTTCTATGGAAAATGGGGTTCAATCCCGCTTTATAGGGCTATAATGAAAGAAAGGCTAATATGACTAGATCACTTCCTTATTTATCTATCCCTTTTTGTGCCTAATACTAAGATTTGTGTGGATGAGCAAGGCAAGTCTTCTTTTAGAACTTTTATAGATAAACATATTTTTAACCTAAAACATAGTCTTCAGAGTAATGATTGGCAGAGGCGTAATTTGCTATGGAGCAGGGGGGCAACTGCCCCTCCCACACCTCGGTTTGAGGTCTATAAAGTACCTTTATAGTGAATGAATGAATTTTATTAATAACCCGTCTTACAATCAACAGAAAAAGACGGAGCACAAACAAGAAAAGAAAGAAAAAGCAAAACTGACAAGAGAAACGAATACAAACAGAAAGAATTACATAATAAGATAACAGTTTGAGAAGGTGGACCCACTCGTGGCCCAGAAGCTCTAGTTTTTTCAAGTTTTTCTGAATTAACCCCCCCCCCCCCCCCCGAAACTAAGAGGCTCCACAATTCCATATTTCGCAACAATATGGTGGTTTCTAACAAAAGGCGGCACTTGAAGAAGATATCGGGCATACTTGAAAAACACCGACCTTATGTCTTTCTTGTTTCGTGCACTCAGGAGCTTCCAAAAAGGAGACAGATACAAGACATGAGGCAAAGCTACTGCATTATAAAGACGAGCCAGATATCTACGGCTTGAATTGCGACGGCTAGTGACAACACTTACATAGGCAATCCGAACTTTTTTTTAGAAAGGTGTTCAATAAACAAAGACTGGGTTTCTCGAAGATTACGACCAATCGGCAGGCCAAGGTACGTAATGTGACTAGACGGTGTTACGGTAATTCCACCAAGCCTGACTGTAGCATTATCTTCAGGGCAATTAAAAAACGAACCAGCAGAATTTTCTACAAAGACGCCTTCACATATGTAGTAAATAGTACTTTTATATTACTAAATAGTACCTTTATGGTACCATATGGCTTATTTTTTAATTTTTACTGTCATTTTCACTTCACTTGGGAAAATAGGCTTCAAATTTGCCCCCCCCCCCCCCAGGATTTTGATGAAATTACGCCACTGATGATTGGTCTAGTGTTCTTAAAGCTAATGATGTTGAATGCGCAGCAAGTTTATTTTTGTGTTGCATGGGAACTCTGTTGGATAAACATTTTCCTATTAGAGAGAGGCCAAAGAAATCAACACCCAAATGTCCTTGGATGTCTATGGGTCTGATTAATGCTACACATGTGAAGGCGTCTCTGTTCAAGAATGCATATAACAGTAAGACACAGGATGAGCTTTTGAAGTAAAAACAATATGAAAATGTGCTTACTTTGTCAGTACGTGCAGCCAAAAAGCTGCATTTTTTGTGTCGAATTGATGAGTGTAAGGGGAATTCACACAAAATTTGGACTGTATTTAATGAAGCTCTTTCCTGCAGGAAACTCAAACAGTCTTCCCCATGTTTTTACAGGAAAGCTGACGGTTCCATTGTGGACAAAAACTCCTCAGCGAGTATTTCACCAGACTTCCTTCAGTACTCATTCCACTCCAGAGTAGAGTAAGTAGTGTTCTATTAGCAGAAAAGTCTTTTTTTTTCCTTTCCCATGCAATGATACGGAGATTTCTAGTATTATTTCTCCGCTTCCAAGCAGCCGTTCAGTTGATAGTTTGGTTTGAGTAATAATGTCGTCAAAAAAATTGGTCAGTTTGTTTCTAACCCCATCTCACACATAACTAACCTCTCCCTGTGTTTTTTTCGTTTATTTAAAGTTGCTAATGTTGTACCTTTGCATAAAAAAGGTGATTCATCTCTAATTCAAACTATAGATCTGTTTCTTTTCTTCCCGTCGTACCTAGGGTTATTGAAAAAGTAGTGTATAGTGGACTCTCTTCATTTGTATTTAGAATTAATGCAACTGCAGGAAATTCTCTCATAACTAACCATCAGTAAGGTTCTCGTCCTGGTTTCTCTACCTCGTATGCACTTTCAGATGCAACAGAGTTTGTACGTGTTAATCTGGACAAGTATGTTCGTGTTAATGCGTGTTAATCTGGCTCAATATGTTTCGGTTAATGGTACTTCTTCCTCTACTTTGCCTATATTTAAAGGTGTCCCACAAGGCTCTGTGCTTGGCCACTTTTGTTTTTGATTTATATTAATGACCTTGTTGATGGTCTGTATCCCCATGTGCACCCTGTTCTTTTTGCCGACGACAGTAACTTTTTATTTGCTGTAGTGGACCTGCCATCTGCCACTTCCAATTCAATTCAATTCAAACTTTTTATTTCCTCCGAATACGAAGAGTAAAATTTAAAAAATAGCCGCTAATCAACAGGCCATAAAATCTCTTGAACCATATAACAACAAGTACGCAAAGGCCTTCAATCAAACTTACCACACAAATTAACACTTCATTCAATAATTAACAATAAAAAAATAAATAAAAAAAAAGCTTCATGCGCAGCTTTATACAAATTATGAGAAAAAAGAGGTAAATTAGATACAAATTTATTTTGCTTTTCTCCAAAACATCAACAGGGTTTTTCATTTTATATGTAATCATTAAAAAAGTATTTAATTCAGACTTAGAAAAGCAGATAAGGAACTTAGAAACATATAAAAAGGTGGTTTTTACATGAGCAATATTTCTAATTCTAAAAAACAGGAGAAGCGATTGTGGTAAAGTTTTCTAGTTTAGTTAATTATTAATTTAGTAAAATATATAAGACGCAAATATGAAGTTTTGAAATACCACTTTTTATTAAGATAAGGAACATATCCTGCTAAGTTCTGTTTAACGGGAAATTGAGAAATTACCACTTCCTAGCGATTACATGGGAAGGTGTGGTTGATAAAAATGTATAAAAGATACATTTTATCGGAAGGGAAAATCGGATACTAACTTTATGCCGGACTGACCTCTGGTCCGTTGTTTTTAGAAATACCTTGGAATTTTGTCTTATCATTGTAAGTGTCTAAGTATCTTATTATATATTATTGTTGTTTTGAGACTTGTGGTCTACTTGGGACAGCCAGTCCCAGTAGACAGAATATATCCGATTATATTATATGGTAAATGAATAAAAGTATTGTATTTTAGACAACCTTTCTACGATCTACTTTTAGCTTCTCGAACATACCCAGTCGGTACGCCTCATTAGTTCGGTCATAGCCTAAGGCACGCTACCAAAGTTTAATTACCTTAGGGCCAGAGTTTATCTCCCCTATAAAGGGAGAATAAGGGCCTCTACAACTACAACCCCCAAATACCATAAGAATAACAATTCACAACAACTGGTGGTCGTTGGAAAAACTGGGTCGAGGAGACTAAATAAGGTTGCAAAATTTAAAAAAAAAATCGAAATGACCGCATTAGAAGGGGAAAGTGAATGTACTTTTCTTTTAGCGGCGCTCAAATTAGCAAAACTTCGAGCAGCTTTGCTCGAACTTTGGCTATTAGAAATAGATTTGTATCCCCTCAAAGATTTGGGTACAATAGAAAAAATGGAGAAAAGGCTCAATCAAGATTGTAAAATGAAAAAAAAATCAGTATTTAGCAAGTAGAAGTATGTGTATTGTTAGTAGTTTTATTAGTGTTAGTAATAACTGCAGTGTAGTAGTGCCGTATATGCCTAAAAAATAAAGTATTTGTACCGCAAATTGAAAGAACAAAATAAAAAAATAATACGTAAATAAAAAAAATATATCTAGCTTGACTGATGAGACGCTGGTAGAAATAGAAGAATTTTAGACATAATAGTAGCAAAAAGGGTCCTAAGTCAGCATTGCTACAGGTAGAGGCTAGACTTATTGTTCAAGGATAACACTGCTACAATTTAGTAAAGGAAGCACATAAATTGTGGTCCGAACAATCATAGGTTAGAAGCTGCCATTTGCGAGTGTTTTAGGAGTAGAGATGCTTCGAAAATAGGGCATCTTACGACGTAATCAGCAATAGAATTACCTTTGTTAAAGCTAACAAATACTAGGTTAGTTATGTAGTTTCACAAGTAAAGGGAAGGAAAAGATATATAAATATATATAACTAAAGTACTTGAGGAAAGGGATGGAAAAAAACGAGAAAAGTAACATTATAAGTAAGAAAGCAAATGTGGAAGCTTAGCAAAAGTCACCGAAGGAAGCAAAAAAAGAGTTGTTACCCAGCTCTGATGGTAACTCTGCATAAGGCGAGAAATTCGGTGAAAGAAACCGTTAATCACAGAAAATGGAGGCATAGGGATAGGTCTTAAAAGGGTCTCCTTTACCTACAGAGAGGACCTTCATCTGAATAATGATGTTAGAAAAAGTTCAAATTCTGAATTAGCCACACAAAATACGTCCGAAGAAAGTTCTAATTTGAATTTTAAGCCATGGCTGCTTTCGAGCCATGTAGATGTAAAGCTACCAGTGTATGAAAACTGTTATGCTTGTTTACATAGAATATAAGCCACATTAGGACAAACAGAGAAGGCAATGCATCCTTTTGGGATAGCTAATATTGATAACTCTGGTCCGCTATTACGGTTACTCAAAGACGAATCATCCTCAAGTCTAGTCTGATTATAAATCAGTAAAGTTTAGTCGAATATCATATAGAGTGTATATCAGATAAAACACGGTCTGATAGTAGAAATCAAATAGAGTGAAGCCAATAGTCTCTTATATTCAAATTAGCCTACAAGTAGATTGTATCCAGGAACTAAATAGAAATAATATTACGGAAACAATTACACAGGACGTTACAGTTTATATTACAATAATTAACGTTCAAATTCCTAACCTTATACGGGTTAAGGTAAACTTAATAAACACTGTATATTTAGAATCAGCCTTAAAAGACAATTCTTTTGATACGTATATTGAAAAAATGTATTTGGTGGGATAATTTAAAAAAAACGAAGGAGGGTAGTTTACTCAAATGGGGTCATTGGAAGCTAGCAAATTTGGAGTTGAGCTCAATCACTGCTGGTCTCTCGTTGTTAAGTACATGCAATGCATCTACTGACCTTTGACTCTTTGAGGTGATACTTTCAGTCAAATTGGAAAAAAATTTTGTTTTGGAGAAATTTAAAAATAATTACAATGGGAAAGGCAGCAAGAGTTTACATTAGGTGGCAACTACATGTACAAGCTAGCTGTAATCTTGTTATAAATAGTCAAAGATATAATAAATTAAACACTTACCAATAAGGAAGATA
>JAQQPU010011685.1:0-27438 GCA_029168905.1 Artemia sp. Kazakhstan ARC1039
AAAAAAAAGTTAAAAAACAATACCATGTTAAAACAAATTGGGTAGAGGGGGGCCAAAAAGTTGGGGGGAGGGGGCACCTTGGAGGTTGGGGGTATCGGGAGGCTTCTGAGGTTGAGGTCTTTGGTGGTTAGGGTCAATGTTGCTTACGGTCCTTGATGGTTCATTTTCATAATCACCTCACTACTTGATTTCCAAGGATTTCTAATGATTGTGTTTTGAACTGAGAAAATAACTGATCATCAGAGTTTTTATACCCTTGTTCAAGGTTAAAAAAAAAAAACACGCCTAAAATATTGCTTAACAGACAGAATTTCATAGCCATCAACTTCATTCAGCCATACCAGGAAAACAATCATCGATGTATGCATGATATGTGAACATCCATGACTCTATCAGAAACATGAAATTTAATACAAAATCATTGTACTGTGAACAGCACGAATTTTCATGGTATGCTGATTATAATTACAACATAAAAATACAACCAAAGATATGACTTTTTAGGCGTGGTGATTTCTATCTGTCCGCTACCTTTAATTGATATAGTAATGCCCCACCTGGCCGCTACCTTTAATTGAAACAGTAATGTCCTATCTGTCTTCTACCTATCATCGAAACAGTATTGTCCTATCTGTCTTCTACCTTATATTACTATATCACTTTTTTATAGTCAAGACCATGTTTATCTACTTATATAGGGAGTGAACAACATTTCAAATTTCCAAGTTCAAGCACTTTTTAGTAATAAAAAAAGCTAAATACTGTCATGTCTACGGTTTGATATTGTAGGAATTATCTTAAATACAATTAGTTTAAGACAATTATGAAAGTTATCTTCTGAACAAATCGGTTTTTCTATTTTGCCTTGAGAAAAGCACGTACAGCTGAATTTAGCGAAGAGGATAAGATTGATATATTTTAATTGTTTGTATACTGCGTCACAAATAAGCTGATGTTAAATAGAGCCCTAGGAGTTTTGCTTGAATTTTGTTGAACGTATTAGGAAACAAAATAAATACATTAATAATAGTAAAATAATTGAACAAATATACAATAAAAATATACACTTTAGAGAAGTAAGATCATCTCAATATGACTGGTTCTGGTGATTTCCCCCGGAGAAATTTCCCCCCAAGAGATTCCCCCTGGTAAATCCCCCCAGAAATTTTCCCTCATAGGAGATCCCCCCCCGCTGAAAATTCTCCCCTCCTCCCTTTTGGAAATAATCGCCACAGGAGACTACCCTTGCTTCAGACTTATTTGCATCGGATGTCACCCATGGCTTGAAAGTTGTGGCAAAATTCTTCTCTTTCTCAGCGGCCTAAAATATAAGACCGAGTGGAGTATACTTTCTAATTGTCAAGTAGATAGTTGTTTATACATGGTAATACATACACGGTTAAAACTGCACTTTAAGACTAATATTTCTTGCAATAAGCCTCAGGTACTCCAGCGTCCCGACGTTCCCGTACTTTCCATCTGAGGTAGAATACTGGCATTTACATCCACATACTTTTTCTTAATTGGTTGACTGGATTGTTCCGCATTTGCTTGAATCACAACCACCCTGTTAAGTGCTTGTTCGTGCTTGATGATGTCCAAGAACTTCCAAAGGCTAGGGTAATGAGCCAAAACTGAGTACTGCAATCTTGTATGATAACCCTCAACATTGTTGTTTGTCCAAGGGAGTTCATCTTTCGCTCTGTCGAACATATTCAAGACATGAGGCGGAAAGTTGCAAGGTACTCTCCAACTTCCATGCATTCTACTGATGTAGTTATCTTTCAGTGGCTGGAAAGCCTTTCCTGAAGGAATTCTGCAAGCCCAATTCGAAATCTGACAATACAGGTGTTGGACCTCCATTCGTCAAATGAGACTTTAGTTCCGTAAGAACTTTCGTATCTGCGTCCTCTGACTTGTTAGGCAGTAGTGCATAAACGCATGGAATCACCCAATCCTCGTAGAGGCAAGGCACAACGTAAAGATGGTAGAACAGCTCGGGCACGGTCTTGAACGTTCCGTCGACGAACCAGTCAGTGGACGAATCGAGGAGCCGAACTGATGCGTCCGTACCAAACATTAGGATTCTGTTTGAGTCTCCATGACCGCTGTCGTAATTTAGCACGGACCTTGTGGAACTAGGAGGGTCGGAATCTACTACGGGGGGAAATTTCCAGGGGGGATCTCCTACGGGGTAAATCTCCTACGAGGGCCAATTTCCGGGGGGAATCTCCTACGGGGGGAAATCTCCGGGGGGAAATTTCCGTGGAAAAATTACCGGGGGAAAATCTCCGAGGGGAAAATTTTCTTGGGGGGAAATCTCCTAGACTACAATTTGACCTCTATAATGGGTTTGCTGACTGGGTGGCACCAAATACATTCTTGCTCTGGGTGCAGCCATGCTTAGATCGGTTCCTGACCCTTAGAGGTAATGTAAACTCTGGAAATGGGTTTTTCTTGGTTAAACCCAATAATTAAAATTCTAAGTATTTGTTAAAAGGCTCATTTCCTAGTTAAAATCCCATTTCCTTGATAACTAAATTAATTGTGAATATTTGCTTTAATTCCTGGAAGTTGACAGATTAAGTTGGAACAGTTCTGTCAAGTGCCCGGATGTGTATCTGCATATTGTGCTGAATATAAGTTACCAATTTAGATTATTTGAGTCAGTTCGAATTCTGTATCTGTCCTCATTCACATTCACTGTATTATATGTATAAATAAACATTTTATGTAAACATAAACTATATGTTGGTTAGAGACTCTAGACCTCCTCCACCGGTAGAACCCAGATAATAGGCCAACGCTACCATAAGACTCCAAAGAGAAGGAGTCACACTTTACAGAGAAGTGAACACACAGAAAGTTTACAATTTGGTGCATCAGTTTTTGCCGGAGAGGATTGTAGTTAACATATTCTTTTGAGGCCCGTCACCTACAGTGTCGTCGTTCCAGCTTCAGTTCCAGGTTCCAGTTCAGTTCAAGCTTCAGTTCCAGTTCAGTTGAAGCTTCAGTACAGGTTCCAGTTCAGTTCCAGGTTCCAGTTCAGTTCAAGCTTCAGTTCCAGGTTCCAGTTCAGTTCCAGGTTCCAGCTTCGGTTCCAAGTTCCAGGTTCCCGCTTCAATTTAAGGTTCCCGCTCCAGATTACTGTTTTTGAGAAAAAGTGAAAAACGTCGAAGGACAATTTACGAAAGTAAGTCATGCATTTAAGTTCGCACGCGAATAGGAAATCTGTTAGGAGTGTTGAATAACGATTTTCCTTGTTTTTACAGCGTTGACTTAATTAATTTGTTTTACTAGTATTTTTTTTCTCTTTTAAAATGAGCGTAATTCCAATTTTAGATCCTTCAGATCCTGAATTTTACAAAGATATCGCTTCATCCTTTTTGAAAGAAATAAAAAGTAAAGGTTTAAATATCCCTTTGAATTTTGATTCTTCAAGTCGGGATTATAATCCCACTTCAATCGTAAAATTTTTGACTACTTTGGGTAATTTAATGGCCAAAGAAAATGCCACTGTAAGAAGTAGTGTAAATATGGAGGATAATTCTGAGGATGATATAATAGATAAACCTATTGAGGATAAGAACAACAAGGAGAAATTGAATCAAAGAGTAATTGGGTCAGTAATGGATCCCCTGGGAAATATTCCAGTCCTTGAAAATGCAAAATTTATAAAACCTTTTTTTAGCCAATTGAGAAGGGTAAAAATATTGCTAGGCTGGTCGGACTCGCAGGTGATAGATGCAGTACCGCTTAGAGTAACAGGGCCATTACTTAATTTTTTTAAGGATAGAGATTCCTCCAATATTAAAAATTTAGAGGAACTTGAAAAGGAAATGACGCAGGCATATTTACCAGGAAAGACAGCTGGAAAGAAATTCAAAGATTTAGCTGAATTGAGGCAATCATCCAATGAAACAGTGTATCAGTTTTATAAGAGGTTGGAGATTGCCACAAAATCATATCAATCTGGGTATGGCGGATTAGTAGGTTTTTCTGATAGTATAGCCCTGGATTGTTTTATTGAAGGGTCGAGACTAAATATTAAAAGATATTTATTAGAATACCATAATGATTATGATTCTGATTATGAAGCGTAGCGTTTTAAAACTATTGAAAAGGCAATTGGTGAAGAAAAGCATGAACTTTTTCAGCAACCGTAGATACTGAATTTTGTTGGACAGGACAGAATGAAGAACTCCGTCAGAACTGGCCTGACGTAAAACGTGACCAGGGGGATTGGTAGATTTTTTTTTTTAGTGCAGGATGTAGGGTTCATATTAGGAATTTAAGCAGAAATTTTAGGACAAAAAAAAATTATGACGAGAAACTGACAATTTTTTATAAGGCACTGATCTAGAAAGGTTTATTATCAAGAGAGACGAGAAATTTATTATTAGGAACCAACGTAATAAGGCGTTGTGTCGAGAGATATGAGGCTGGTAAAAGGGCGGACGACGGTCGACCGACGGACCAGCGGTTAACGGGTTCAGAGGATCCTGGGAAAGGAAGGTCTGAGCGGTTAACGGATTCAGAGGATCCTGGGAAAGGAAGGTCTGAGCTCCCATGGGCGAAGAGAGAGGTAGGCGGTGGAGCACCGAACCTCGAAAACCCTGCCGGTTTCGTACCATGGAAAATAGTCGACAGGGCGGAGAAGAGCGTGCCAGAAGTCGACAGGGCGGAAAAGAGTTCCGTGGCAGAGAGAAAAATAGTCGACAGGGCGGAAAAGAGTTCCGTGCCAGAAGTCGACAGGGCGGAAGAGTTCCGTGCCAGAGAGAAAAATAGTCGACAGGGCGGAAAAAAGTTCCGCGCCAGAAGTCGACAGGGCGGAAAAGAGTTCCGTGCCAGGGGGAGTGACAGATAACAATTTTGTGTCTTGGCTGTTGAAAATTTTTGACGGCTTGTTTCTGAAGGAAGGTGTTCTTTATTGTTATCCGCTAGGAGGCGTTGGCAAGGACAAAGGGTACCCTAGAACAGCTAGAATAGTCTTGCCAAGTGTCCTAGTAGATTCGGCAATAAAACTGGCTCATAATAGGAAAAAAGGAAACAAACCTCCAGGTTATTATAGAGAGTATTGAAACAATTATAGAGATAAGTAGAGTAAGATGATTGTAGAGATTAGTATGTTATTGCAGTACAAACGGTGTTGGGAATTGATGTTAAGTCAAAATGAGGATGTAGCTAGTTTTTATGCTGATTAACCAGACAGGAGAAATGCTTTCTTTGAAATAGGAAAAATAGAAAGATAAAAATGACAAGCGAAAGATGTTTGACCAGCCTTTCTCAAATGATGTATTTACTTCCTTTTGATATTTTATAAATAGTAAAAGAACCGAATAATTTGGAAAAAAAAGAATTAAAGCTTTGATAAAAGAAAAGTAAAAGAAAATCTCATTGTGTTTCTGTCGAAGATTATCATTTTTGTTTAAGTGTTCTGTTCAAATTTAAGTTGTCTTAAAAGATATTCTGACGATGTGCAAATTTTTATATTAGGTGTAGCTATGCGAATTTTATGCGAACTTAGCATGACAATACAAAGTGAAATGAAAGTGCCAATTGGGAAAATATTTTCTTGTGTCTTGTTGATTCAGTTTTAGTGTCAGTATTTTATTTTATGTCCTTGTTAAGTGTACCTTTGTTTGAGGATAGAAAATGTTTTGTTTTTTTTGAAAAAAAACAAGGTTTTGAAAACCCCGGGGAAAATCTGTAAACTCTGGAAATAGGTTTTTCTTGGTTAAAACCAATAATTAAAATTCTAAGTATATGTCAAAAGGTTCATTTCCTAGTTAAAATCCCATTTCCTTGATAACTAAATTAATTCTGAATATTTGCTGTAATTCCTGGAAGTTGACAGATTAAGGTGGAACAGTTCTGTCAAATGCCCGGATGTGTATCTGCATATTGTGCTGAATATAAGTTACCAATTTAGATCATTTGAGTCAGTTCGAATTCTGTATTTGTCCTCGCCATATGTACATTCACTGTATTATATGTATAAATAAACATTTTATACTCTAAACATAAACTATGTGATGGTTACAGACTCTAGACATCCTCCGCCGGTAGAACCCAGATAATAGGCCAACGCTACCATAAGACTCCAAAGAGAAGAAGTCACACTTTACAGAGAAGTAGACAATTCACAGAGAAGTGAACACACAGAAAGTTTACAGTAAAATCCAAACGCACCTGAGGCAACATGCAGCTGCACATGTCTAACGGTATATATTGAAAACTGACTTTTTCATAGAAAACTAAATGCTCCACCACCTCCACCCCCATGGATTAAACAAATTATACCTTCATTAAAAGAAGCGCTGAAGAAACCTTCTCAGCAGTGTCTAAGAAGCTCAACGAGTTTTCGCCAATTCTGTATCCCCCGGCCTTTCAGCAATATTAAAAGATGTTTTATGAAAGTATTTCTAGGTTAATCTGGAGTTATTCCTAGGTTCAAACCACCTGATAATCCTATTGAGTCTAATAATTTGTGCTTTAATCTGATGTAATTTTGTTTTATAGCAGTTTTACTTAAATTTTATTCGCTTAAGATGAGTATGCGCTTTTCGAAATGAATTCTGTGGCATGATCAATTACTACTACTAGTACTGCTTCTACTAATAACAAGTCACCACAACGCCAAGCAGCATGAGACCAGCACAGCTACGCACGCTCCTCTTCCATCTCAATCTATTCAAAGTCTTTTGCTTTACATCCTCCTAGTATCCCATTCTCCTACGATCAATTACTTGGTGAAATGACGCTAGTCTTGACAACAATTTGCCTAGCTGTGTCGATGCTTAGCCCATAGATAACATACGAATTCCCCAGAGACAACAGCCAATGAAAACTTTCATGAACTATTTTTTGTTATAATATATATATTGTTTTCTTTTATTGTTTTTCAGCTGAAAATAGTCCAAAAAGGAGACTCAGGATATTCAATTTTGTTATTCTAATTCAAGATATAACACTGAAATAAAAAAGTGAAAAAATCATAAATCTATCTGCAAAGAAGAAACATCTCTAAAGCTATTCTAATTAAACGAGTAAAAACCTCAGATATTTTTTATTATTTTTAATCTTTTCCATGCTTCAACATTATAATTTCTTTAAGTCCTAAAAGTAGCAGTGAAAATCCATTGCAGCATACAGACAACTGCAGTAAATCCAGCTGCACACACTCTTGCTCTACTTAACTTTTTTTGAGTGTTTACCCTTCATTACCTTTCTTTAGTTCCCTTCTTCCTTTACCTATTTTGTTAAGACTCCTTCGAAAACCGCCCTGCTTTTCACTTCGTCTCATATGGGATTGCCAAAAATCACAATCGGATTCAGCGTAGCAGAGAATCATATTCTAGAGGATTTAAGCTCCCATCCACAGAAACGTAGAATTTTTTATTTTTGCCAGAAGAAAGATCACAAATGCGTGTTTTTCCTTTTTTCCTGAGTAGTGATCGTATCGAACCAATGGTCCTAGAATATTGTGAGAGGACTCATTCAAACGGAAACTATAATTTCTAGTGCCTTTTTAAGGGACCAAAAGATTGGAGAGCAACTAGCCCCTCTCACACGCCTACTTTTCCCCAAAGTCACTCGATCAAAATTTTGGGATAGCCATTTTGTTCAACTTAGTTGAAAGATCCCAGAACTTTTTCTTTGTGGATAATATGACCAACCACAGCCCCTGACGTAAAAACTGTAAGCTATGAAACTTGTCAATTTTGTATGCATAGTATTTGTTATTGGGAAGTACAGAGAACATTTTCCTTTGGGGGGATTTTCCATGGGGAGAATATTTTTTTGGGGAGAGAAATTTTTGAGGGTATACTTTCCAGGGGATATTCTTAAACCAAACAACTTCTGCATTGTCCCTAGTATATCAAAATATACTGTCAATACAAAACGAACGGCTATTAGACAGAATGTATTTACAGTATTACTGACTGCAGAACAGTATTGAAATTTGCAAACCAACTATTAGGAGGAGGCCTGTTGATTTCCTAAGTGGAATAACGTGTACTTGAAGTGGAATATAAATTATCCTGTATACAAGGTACAACAGCCTCTTCATCATTATGCTGAAGTTTTATCATAGCCTATATAAATACTAAATATATTTCCAACAAAGTGTACGCGAAACTTTAACGGAGAGAGTTGGGACTTAGGTAGGTGCCACCCCCTCCTTTTTATATAGCATAATTTCAAATTATTTGGGGTTTAAAGCCACTCTTTACATTTAAAAAAAACAGCTTTTTAAATTTACTTATTTCACATGTACAAAACAAATGTTTACTACCTTATTAAGACCTAAATGATAGTTTCCGGTCGTTTTAAGTCTTAGTTTTGATTTAATTCGATTGAAATCAATGGACTTCATGTTCGTTAAAAATCTAGTATTCGTGTGGTAAGGTATGGGTGTTACCACTTATTGGTGCAAAAATGGCGCTACACCACTTACTGGAGGGAAAAGCCCCTGGCGGCACCAAATATTATAATGGGATGCCCACGCCTACCACAACGGTTCTGTAAATACAGGGTTTGGTAATACCCAGTTTATAGTATACCCTACCCCAGGGTATAATAACGTGATCAAGCGGTCAAATGGCTAAATCCTAAGGCCAAGAATACCCACTCTGGGTTAACAGTAATATTTCTAACTATCTCCTTGGAGGTAACAAATCTCCCTGTCAATATAATAGTGACGGTATCTCGTAACTCTGTTCCTACCCTGTCTTGGTTCCTGGAAATATTAGTCTAAACAGCTGTAGAAAATATCTTACTTGTAATCTTCCAAAGGTCACTAACATATAACAAAAAGAATATGCTTCTCCAACCGGGGTCTCAATGCAGACTAACTAAAAAATAATATTTGTTCTGTACAACAACTTTGCATAGGTGTGGACCTTCGCTTGGCCTTAGCCAATCCTATCAATCCCCATTCAAAATTTATTCTACTTTTTCTTAACTTTATCTTTCAATGGCTCAGACCAGGAAGTCCAAAACAGAATTTACTTCAAAGCTTACTTATTGCGAAAGAATCTAGCTTAGCAACCAGAATTCAACTTATGATTAAAAATTATCTTATAGGCAAACATAATTACAGAAAAGAAAATAGGTCATTTATCTGAAAAGAAAAGAAACAGGGGTGGAACCACAACACCTCCCGCCGTAAGATAAATGACAACACTTGCGCCTCGCTGGTTCACTCTGACATATATAACGCTTAACTTCAAAATCACCAAACTTATCTATCTTCTCTTTTTACTTCTTTTGTACATCTCCACTGCAGCTAACCGTTGGCTTATGGCTTCACGACTATACCATCCCCTTGGCTTTGTTCCATTGCCATTCCATATTTCTCTCCAACCAATCAAAGCTATTGTCTGTATAGCTCTATTCTTCAAGCTTGGGATTTCAAAGAAGGAAGAATCCACGCGATTTGTGGAACTTAATCTTGCACAACAACATAAAAAAATTTTCTCGCTCTCACGAAATTTGCATTTGAGAGGAGCAGAGAATCAGTGACCAGCTGCCCAATGTATAAAAGCATAATGGGCATGTGTGAAACTTTTTTTTATATTGACTCTCTCACCGCCAAAAATAAATTGACTCACGATCAATAAAATTAATATCTTCTAGGAGGAGGAGAGACGTCACAAGACTTGCTATGACACGATTTCTTGTTGTCTTACAAATGCTCGTCGGTGTAGTGGTTAAAAACAAAATCACAATATCATATTGTTTTGTTTCAATTAATATTGAACATGATAGAGTAAATGAATCAGGGCCACGATGCAAAAGTTTCATGTAATAGTCCAAAGATGAGGAATCAGTTCCCATTATATCGTTGAACATTTCTTGAGAAAATATTTTTCTTTGAAGATATAACTCTAAAAAATCATCATCTAAAATTAACCAAATTTCCAATTTTACTACATTCTTTAAGGCTTTTGGTTCTCAAATCCAGTCATATTTAATCTTGACACTCTCACTACCAATTACAGACTAAGAATTTCGCTAGTAATAAACTTAGTCTTTTTTATAGTTTGATTTAGATCGTTCCCTTCAGTATATTCCACTAATGCGTTTAATCCGTCTTTTTATCTCTGTATATGCATTATACTCACTTTAGACGTAAAGTATAATTATTCTTCCAACTTGAACTTGCTTAATGATATAACATATCACTGAAACATTTCGCCCCATTCTAGGGCTAGTCGACAACCCCTTTTAGTTTTCCCTGCTACTTTGGGCACTCCAGGCTCCATTTCCCTATTGCTAGTGCCTTTAAAATCCCAATAGTGTAAAATCATCCATTACAATAGCCTCGATGTTGACACACTGAGCTAAACTTAGTCATTTTAAAACAGGGCTGTCATGGAAACAGGGCATGTTTTCGGAATCCTGGGCAGGTCATCTGATTCCTGGGCATGTTGTTGGAATCCAGGGAGGGCAAATTGTCAAGTCTTAAATGCCTATACTACTCTTCACTTCCATAAAGGACCTGATATTTTATTGATTTAGACATTTTGCCTTTTCTCCAGGCTGTAAGAGTCTTTATTAGCTTTGAAATTTTAATAAGGAAAAAAGTCTTAACTTTCAAAAGAGTAGACCCAGATCTAAATTTTATTGATTCATCTGTGTCAACCCTAAGCTTTTTGGACAAACAAATTGAAAATACCTCATGTGCGTTTTTTTTACAAATTACATGCCCCTTTGTGGAATGTCTATAGGAAATATATAGGAAATATATAGGAATATATTTCCTATAGGAAATAGGAAACATACTACGTTTTAAGATTTGACGGCGGTGTTGTCACTGATAAGCTGACAAAATAGAAACATAATTGAGGCTTGTATAATTAAACTCTGTGGTTCTGTGAATCAGCTATTCTTTTCAATATTTTGTTCAAAGCTTTTTAATGGGAACTTTTTCTTTCCAAATCTTCTCGATTTTGGAAGTCAAATATCTGTGTACTTTCAAGTTTTATTTTGTAGAATGGGAACTAAAACTACAATTTAAAATGTCTTTCAATATCGGGTTCCTTAAAATTACGAATGGAAGCTGGAATTCGGAAGAATAAATTTCATTCTCACATGCGCGTAATTTGACACCAAAAGACAAAAGAAAATAGTTTTGTTGCTCCAATTAATTTTTACTCAGCATGGCAAAGAAGTTTAAAGACTTCGAAACATTTCAAGACCACAAAATAGCTTAAGAGGTCAAAATGCTCGCGGCCGTTCTGTACCACCATCAGTGATACACATTATCTTAAATTTTACTTAAAACTTGCAAATTTTGATTTTTTATTCGTCTCTTTTTATGATTTATTCAATAGCTAAAATATATTTTTTGAATTCAAGATTCACTTAAAAAAATAGCTTTCATAGTTTTGGCCGAGGCCACAATCAAATCACGCTATTTTTTATAACAGCAATAAATTATAAGGTGAACAAATTACGAACGATTAAATGTACTGACAAAAAAAGGAACTAATGAATTCGTAAAACAATTGGTGTGCATCTCAATCATTCGATTTCATTCCTATCGTGGGTAGGCAGACGCTTTGTAAAAAGAGGTGGCAGCAACGAACGATTCTTCTGACTCGCTAGCAGTGAGTTTGTAAAACTTGAAGATAGGTTCATATCTGCGCTCAAGGAGAGAGGGAATTTTCAGAGACTTGTGAGCAGATTTATAAGAGACATAATTCGCAACAAATATTTTTCGCAGCATGTTTCTGCACAGTTTTAATGCTACTAAGGAAATATTCAGCATTGTGCACTTGAGGGCTTCAGACCGGGGATGCGTAGGCCTACTCAAGTATAAGGCGGTGAACGGTTCGTCATAAATTTCTTGAAGTTATGAAATTTAATTTTAAGTTTATATTTTATGTTAAAATTTTGTGTTACATTTTAATACAGTAATAAAACATTTACAGTTATTAGTAGTGATGGCCCTCTGCTTTCCATGACAGCCCTGTCCATGGATTATTACTGCAGTCCTAGATTCCATGACAGTCCTGTTTTTTAAAGACATCCCTAACACGTCATTCCAAACGACAGCCCGCAGGTGTTACTTACGCTACAGGGAAACTAAGAGACACAGGTGTTTGTTACATTATAAGGAATGTTTACATTTGCATGTCACGTCATAGGGAGAGTTTATTTTATAGGAAGAATTGTTGTTTAATTGGGAACGTTTTCTAAGAGACGCAAATGTTACGTCATAGGAAATATTAAGTTTTGCAAACGTTACCTAATAGAAAATTTAGAGACCTTTAGTCAAGCGGGAGAGTCCCGCTTGTAACCGAGGAGGAGCATACGTGGGTGCTACGTAATGGCAGCGCAGACATGGGGTGCTACGTAATGACGGCACATACATGGGATGTTATATAATAATTTAAAAGTACTTTTTTTCGGGATTTCAATTTCTTTCAAGGCGTTTTTTTCTTTCAAGGTGTTTTTTTCTTTCAAGGTGCTTTTCCTTTCGAGGAGTTTTCTTATTTCAAGGTGATTTTGTGTGACTGCTTCATTATTATTTCTGCACCGGAAGAATAAACATCTGAATCTTATTGAAAAAAATTGAAGATGAAATATTCCGTGGGCCCTAGCACCCAATTTTATCGGTGGCCACCTAACCACCAGGAGCCCTACCAACCATTTCAAACGGGGCTCCTAGGGGTCCTAGCAGCCAATTCCATCGGGGGGACCCTAACAACCAATTCAACCCGGGTCCAAGCATCCAATTCAACATGGGTCCTAGCAGCCATTTCCATCAGAGGGACCCTGACAACCAATTCAACCGGGCGTAGTGAACAATTCCAACGGGGGGCCTGATCTAACCACCAGAGGACCCTAGAAAACAATTGAACGGGGGTCCTAGGGAGCAATTTTAACGCGGGCCCTAGCCTAACAACTGGAGGACCCTAGCAACAAATTCAACCCGGGCTCAAGTATCCAATTCAACCGGGGCCTGTAAGCAATTCCAGCAGGGCCTGTAACCTAACCACTGGAGAACCCTAAAAATCAATTCGACCGTGGCCCAAGTATCCAATTTGACTGGGAACCAAACATCTAATTCAACCAGGGCCCTAGCGAGCAGTTTTAACTGGGGCCCTAACTTAACAACCGGAGAACCCTAACAACCAATTTAACCGGTGCCCAAGCATCCAATTCAACCGAAGCCCTAGTAATAAATTCCAAAATGGCCCTAACCTAACATCGTAGGACCCTAGCAACCAATTTAACCAGTACCAAAGCTTCTAATTCAACCGGAGTCCTAGTGAGCAATTCCAACGGAAGACCCTAACCTAATCACCGGATGACCCTAGAAACCAATTCAACCTGGGCCAAACATTCAATTTAACCTGGACCCTAGCGAGAAATTCCAACGGGGGGCCCTAACCTAATCACCGAAAGACCCTAGCAACCAATTCAACCGGGTCCCAGACATAAAATTCAACTGCAGCTCTAGCGCAAAATTCCAAAGGGGGATCCTAACCTAACCACTGGAAGACCCTAGAAACCAATTCAACCGGGGCCCAAGCATCCAATTCAACTGGAGCCCTAGCGAGGAATTCCAACGAGGCCCGTAACGTACCCGCCGAAGGACCCTAGCAACCAATTCAAATGGGGCCAAAGTATCAAATTCAACGGGGCTCCTAGTGAGTAATGCCAAAGGGGCCCCTAACCTAACCACCGGAGCACCCTAGCAACCAATTCAACAGGTTTCCAAATATCCAATTCAACCAGGACCCTAGCGAGCAACTCTAACGGTGGCCCTAACCTCCAGAGTACCCTAGCAACCAATTCAACCGGGGCCAAGCATTCAATTTAACCAGGACCCTACTGAGCAATTCCAACGGGGGGCCCTAACCTAACCACCGGAGGACCCTAGCAACCAATTCAACCGGGTCCCAAACATAAAATTCAAAAAAACTCTAGAGAAAAATTCAAAAGGGGGGATCCTAACCTAACCACCGGAAGACCATACAAACCAATTCAACCGGGTCCGAGCATCCAATTCAACCGAAACCCTAGCGAGGAATTCCAACGAGGGTCCTAACCTTACCACCGAAGGACCCTAGCAACCAATTGAAATGGGGCCCAAGTATCAAATTCAACCGGGGTTCTAGTGAGTGATGCCAAAGGGGCCCCTAACCTAACCACCGGAGCACCCTAGCAACCAATTCAACAGGGTTCCAATCATTCAATTCAACCGGAACCCTAGCGAGCATTTCTAACGGGGGCCCTTACCACTGGAGGACCCTAGCAACCAATTCAACCGAGCCTCAAGCATTCAATTCAACAAGGATCATAGCGAGCAATCGCAAAGAGGGACCCAAATTTAACCACCAGAGGACCCTAGCAACCAATTAGACCGTGGGCCGAAGCATCAAATTTCAATGGGAGGCCTAGAAACCAATTCCAGTGGAGCACCTAGCAACCATTTCTATCGGGAGGCCCCTAGTAAGAAATCCAACCACAACCCTAGCATTGAATCCTACCGTGGCCCTCAAAAAATCCAATTCTATCGGGGCCCTAGAAACCAATTCCAACGGGACTCTAGTGAAAAATTCCAGACGAGGCCCTAGCAACAAATTCTAGATTGGGTCATCTCTATTTTGTAATCATCTTGTTCTGTTCTCCATGGGTCTTGGACCTTTTTGTCCCCTCTATTAAATATGTTATCAAGGCACAGCCCATCCAACTTTTAATTTTTTGCCCTATTATCCATTTTATTTATGTTGTCCAGGCAAACCCCATCCAACTTTTTATTTCTTTCCCATACAGGCTGAATCTCCAAATTTTGTCTCTTTTTTTCACTTCTCTTTTCATATCAAATTTTCTCAAATCTTCCAATCGCGCACAATAAATCATTCTTAAGTTTGAATTTGACTCCAGTGTCCAATATATTGACTGCATATCTTTATTGTAGTTCCGTTTCGCATCTTTTTCCTCTCTTTTAGTTTTGTTTACTTTTACTGCAGAAACAAATATTTCGTTATCGAATGGGAACTGATCTCAAACATTTGGTTTTTCATATTAGACTAAAATTTCTCGACCTCTACGGGGAAAAGCTTGTACAATAATTTTCGTCTCATTTTTCTCTGGTACAAAAAGTGCTTCATTTTAGAAAATATTTTTTGGCATCTCATATTCGTTAAAAAAGTTCTCAAGTTTCTATTTTCTGGAAATTTTCCCGAGAAATCATTCTCGCGCATCTTATTTTCAATATATGCTATTTTTACTTCCGCATCCCATTTTTATGGATTATCAAAATTTCGAACAGGCGCATCAAGCATTTCGTTTTTCCGACAGGGCGGCAGAGCCTCCAAATTTCTTGTATGGGCTGGTCCACCTCCCCCCGTAGTCAACGAAGTTGTATATTTTTCCGTCTTAGTGTATTTTTATAATTTTCCCACTGTTAAAGAAGTTTCTTTTAACGATAGGAGATTTCTGATATCCCCAAAGTCTCCTCCTACTAAAACATCCACTGTTAGAGTAGGTACTAAACCTAATTTTATCGTATTTCTCTGGACCGTACCGTCCTTCTTTGCAATTTCTATTCTTACCCAAGTAGACGGGTATTGGTGCTTATCTTCATAATAACGTACTGTTGTATTTCCGTCTTTTTAATTATGTCCATTCGCACAAAGTTTCCTCACTCCCCGAGTCAATTACCATTTCGGTCAATTTTCCGCTTAATTTTCCTTCTATTTAATGTGATCTCACAAACTCGTCAATGTTTACTTTATTATGGGCTATAGCCCAATTTGTTCTTTTATAGGTTACTTTCTCATCTCTATTATGACAATTTTTAGAAAAAGGTTCCGAGGGATCACATATTACCAGATTATCAACCGGGCCGGTTGATAATCTTTATGAGCCGGTTCACATCCCCCCGTAGTCAGCGAAGTAATATGTTTTCCCGTAAAAGTGTTTAATGTGTGATAATTTTCATTTTCTCGTGATTGATCCTTAGACAAGTTATTATGGCTATCCGACGGCCTATAAGTAACTTGTGATAAAACGTCCCTTTGCGAATTTCCTCAACGAGTTTTCATTATTCTGTCAATTGTTTTTGCAACATCTTGGTAATATTTTTATCGGCCTCCCTACGGGCGTGTCTTTCTTCCTCTCTTTCTCTTTTATCTTTCTCTCTTTGTTTCCTATCTTCCTCCTCTTTTTGCTCTCTGGCTTTTCTTTCAGCCTCTATACGTTCTTGTCTTTCCTCCTCTATTTTCTCTTCTACTATTTTATGTAGAGTAGAGATGTATACTTTTTGCGGTCTAGAATTTTTCTTAATTAATAGAAGAACCCTGCCAATAATTTCCATCTGAAATTTGTCAACCCTTATGTTTAACTCTTTGCATGGTTGAACATTTGCTCTGAGTGCTGTTGCATAAGCCTGTTAGGCGATGTTTTCCTTTTTGCCAGACGGCCGAGCCAGATCTAACATATACATATCGTATAAACTCAATACTTATATCCTCCTTAAATTCTCTCAATGCATAAAATTCACTTTGAAGAATTTCAAGAATTGCTAACCGTTCCTTTTCGTTTTCATTAATGATTTCTTCATATATTTGCAATTGTTTTCTATCAGCCTCCGTAAAGATTTTGAAAGCAATATCCTTTGTTTTACTAGCTTCGTTGAATTCTGTTAGTTTTCTCAAAATCTCCCTATGGCTATGATTAATGCCTTTAGACGCGATTTTTGTTAGAAGATCTTGGCTGCTAAGTATCTTAGAACGACTATTTAATTCAGAGCTAGCGTTTTTAAGGTTAGTTGGTCTCCATACATCCGGAAACCAGAGATTTTCGGTTGATCTCCCTGAAAAGCCTCCATACGGGCCTTTTCTTCTCTTTCTGCTTCATTTCTACGTTTCGTTTCTTCCACGTCCCTTTCTTTATAGGCTACTCTAGCCCTTTCGCCCTCTTTTCTATTCTTTCTAATTTCATTTTTATCAACCTGAATTTTTTCCTTGCATTCTCGGTGCTCTCTCTCTCTCAAAGGCCTCCATATTAGCCTTTCTTTCTATTTTCCTACTATTGCTATGGGCTTCACTCGCACTTCTTGGTCTTGAGTTAATCTTATTTCTGTCCGAAACTATTTCAAAATTCCGTATACTTCAAAATACTTCTTCAGTCTAAATGAAAATTCTCTCACCGAAGTAACTTCCGGTCTCTCGCGAAAAATTGCTACGTGTCAATTAGCCTTTTATTTTTGCACTCTAATTAGCTGCGCGATATATTGCTTTGTAATTGTTTTTTATTATTGTCTGACTAGGCATAGCCCAGTATTCATAATTCCGTGTTTTTTTTCTTTTTCCCTAATTCCCGTTTAGGCTCAGCCCAAACCATGATGAAAGGAAGCAATAAAAGGAGGCTCTACCCTTTCTCATGCACTGCGTCGTTCCTAGGTAGGAGCCTGGTTCATCAAATTTTAAATTCGTAATCTTTCAACTCTATCTTTCCGTGCCGATTTTTGCAGCCGATAGCCTATGCTGTAGGCTATATTTCCCCAGTATTTTCGGAAACGCTTGTTCTTTTGCTACCAGTGCCACTGATAGCTCCTTATTTTACTGCCACCAGTATTCGTGTGGTAAGGTACGGTTGTCACCACTTATTGGTGCAAAAATGGTGCTACACCATTTACTGGAGGGAAAAGCTCCTGGCGAAGCCAAATATTATAATGGCATGCCCGCACCTACCACAACTGTTCTGTAGATATAGGGTTTGGTAAAACCCAATTTACAGTGTACCCTTCCCCAGGGTATGAAAGCGTGATCAAGCTGTCAAATGGCCAAATTCTAAGGCCAAGGGTACCCACTCTAGGTTACCTCTAATATTTCTAACTGTCTCCTTGGAGGTAACGACCCCCCTGTCAATATAATAATGACGGTATCTTGTAACTCTGTTCCTACCCTGTCTGGGTTCCTGGAAAAACTAGTCTACACAGCTGTAGAAAATATCGTACTTGTAATCTTCCAAAAGTCACTCACATATAACAAAAAGAATAGGCTTACTCAACAGGGGTCTCAATGTAGACTAACTCAAAAATAATATTCGTTCTGTACAACAGCTTTGCTTAGGGGTGGACCTTTGCTTAGCCCTAGCCAATCCTCTCAATCCCCATTCAAAATCCATTCTACTTTTTCTTAACTTTATCTTTCAATGGCTCAGACCAGGAAGTCCAAAATACAATCTACTTCAAAGCTTACTTATTCCGAAAGAATCTAGCTTAGCAAACAGAATTCAAATTAGGATTACAAATTATCTAACAGGCAAATATAAATACAGAAAAGAAAATGGGTCATTTATCTGAAAAGAAAAGAAACAGGGGTGGAACCACAACACCTAGTTTATATATTTTTTATACAGACTTCATGGCTCCGTCACCGGTGGTGACATGCCCCTAGTCCTAGTAATTACGACGCTAATTACTGTTAAGGTGCTTATTATATTTATCTTGAACGCCTCAAGAGAAGGATTTTCAAGGAATACACAGATTGGAAAGCCATTCCACATGGGGACTTATCGTCTAGCGAAACTTGTCTTCAAGTATTCTTGGCAGGGTGTGCTAAGCAAAAGGTGGACCTATTGAGCTGTACTTCAGTTAGTTGATAAAAAAGCCTTCATCCTGTCTTCAACACGTCTTGATACGTCCTCGGATGCAAGGCAATCCATTTATTTGTAGTAAAGCAACATTGAAGTCACGTCAAATCGATTCTGGACCGAATGCAGGGGTTTGGCATGCCTATTCACTACTCATTTCATGAAACACCAAAGTAACGAATCAACAAAAACTTCATCCAATCTCACAGAATTTTTAGGATAAAAAAAAAGATCTCCAATGAAACATTTCCTAAGCAGCTTACGGGAAAATCTTGACTAAATTCTTGGAGAAAAAAACTAAAAAGTTTCTTCCTAATCCCTTGAGTGAGTCCAGGAGTACTAAAACAAAGATTTCAAGGAGAAAGAGGATTACTATTTTATTGGTTTTCTTTCAAGGATTTATTTTTGGAGTCAAATAATTGTCATATAACTTAAAAGATGAGAAAAATGAACCTTCGACACTTATAAGAAATAAAAGTTATACTTTGTTGGCTAGCGCATCTAATAATGAAGCGTCTTAAGAAAAATACATTGTAATTGAACCGTGAATAATTTATTGCTTAATTTCTTCTTTGAATAAAAACCTATGGACACAACACTCTTATAAAGAAGTCTTATTCTTTAAATATAAGAAATTAAATTAATGAAAAATGAAACCTTTACAGGTTAAAGTAAAAAGTAAGAACTTTACAGAATAATATGAACTTCATCCCAAATATATTTTTTTTAGTGGCCGGGGGGGGGGATGAACTTACAAATTTTTTCAGTTCAGTAGAGATGGGGGTCCGACTCCGACGACCACACCATATATGGGCATAGAACCACGTGGTTTATGGACTTTGTCAGTGAGAATTTGAAAAACAGGAATTTTGTCACATTTATGGATGGTTTTATGGACTTTGTCAGTGAGAATTTGAAAAACAGCAATTTTGTCACATTTATGGATGGTTTTATGGACTTTCTCAGTGAGAATGAAAAAACAGGAAGTTTGTCACATTTATGTCTGTTTTCATGGATGGTTATGTGTGTTGATTATTTGATGGTTTTATGGATTTTCTCAGTGAGAATGGAAAAACAGGAACTTTGACACTTCCTTCTTGTTGTTGTTCAAGCCAGATGTTACGAGTTTCCGGGAAACAGTATTTGTTATTGTTGTTTCCAAGCCAAATGTTACGAGTCCCCGGGAAACAGTTAATTAATGTCTGACAGATGACGTCAAGTTAATTAATGACTTTACATTTCCAAAGAGAATTGTCTCCGAGACAAAGTATAAAGTCTGACAGATGATGTCATGATTGATTGATTGACACGAAAGGGGAATTAATTTGTCGTTCTAAAGAGAATTGATTCACGAAAGGGAAATTAATTTTGACTTCTAACAGGAGAATCGTTTCCGAGCAAAAGTTTTGATCTTAGCGCGCGAAAAGGTTTCCAAATAATTGAAATAAGCCAGCGCAGGGATGCCAAACAAAAGGAACATGCCGAAATTCCGTTTAGGGATAATTTGGGCGAAACTGTTTTAGCTATTTTATGGAATTATTTCGGCGAAACAGCTAGAGACATTATAAAATATGATTTTGAAGAGATTTTGGAAGAGGTTTTGAGTGTGGTCGTTATAATACNTTTGAGACAGAATAGTACAAAGATCAGATAGCAAAGACTTTGAGATCGACACAGCCCTCTAGAGACGGGGGCAAGTGTTTTTAGGTTATTCCCCGGGGGCATATAAGGTTTTATGGAAGAGATGGTCGTGTAAAACTCTCGGGGGGGGGGGGCTCATTTGATTGGAAATTCAAAAATTCCAGTTCCCTTTTGAAAGTCAGAAGTGATGGGATGGCAACTGCCCCCTCCCCACAATCTCTTTTGCCTTAATGCATCCGATAAAAATTTCGAGATAGCCCTTTTGTTCAAAATATTTCAAAGATCATATAAAGAAAACTCCTGGGTTGACACAACTCCCAAGAGCGCCAAGGCAAGTGTTGCAAGTTATGCCCCGGGGGCATATAAGGTTTTTATTTGATGGGGTGGTAGTATAAACTTCGGAGGGAGCTCATTTGAATGGAAATCAAAAGTTTTAGTTTCATTTTTAGGATTCAAAAGTTATCGAAGAACAATTAGACCCCTCTCCACGCCCTTTTTCTAAAAGTACATCCGATTGAAGTTTTGGTATAGCCATTTTGTTTAAAATAGTCCTAGAGTCGTATAACAGTGCCAATGGGGCTTACACAGTTATGTCCCGGGTGAATACAAAGTTTTTATGGAACGGGCGGTCATATAAAATTCGGAGGGGGCTCATTTGATTGGAAATTAAAAACTTTAGTTCATTTTTAAGAGTCCAAAAGGATCAGAGGGCAACTAGCCCCCTCCCCTCCTCACGCCCTTCTACCCAAAATGTATCCGATCGAAATTTTGAAATAGTCATTTTGTTCAAAATTGCCCAAAGATCATATAACAATATCTCCAGTGTCGACAAGGCCCCACAGAGCTCGGGGGTTCAGGTTGTTAGTTTCCATCTGAGGGCATGCCAAGTTTTTATGGAAGGAATGGTCGTATAAACTTCGGAGGAGGATCATTTAATTGGAAATTGAACGTTCTACTTTCCCATTTTAAGAATCAAATGTAAAAGAATCCATCCTTCGAGAATAATCATTTTAAGAAATAATCAAGTCAAGGTATGCCCCTGGGCGGGCACATAATGTTTTAGTAGAAGGTTAGAAGGTTGGCCGCATAAACTTTGGAGAAGGCTCATTTTATTGGAAATTGAGTTCCCTTCGGAAGGGGGCTCATTCGACTGGAAATTTAATGTTTTATTTCTATTTTTAAGAGTCAAAGGTGATTGATGAGCAGCTACCCCCCCCCCCACGTCCTTTTCCCCCAAATGCATTCGATCGAAATGTTGAGATAGCTATTTTGTTAAAAATTGTCCAAAGATCACATAACAATGCCTTGGCTTCCAGGGTTGACACAACCCCACAGAGCCCGAGGGTATGGGTATTTGGTCTTAACCCTGGGGTATGTAAGGTTCTTATGGAGGGACTGGTTGCATGAGCTTTGGAAGAGGCTCAATTCATTGGAAAGTGGAAGTTCTCGTTTCCTTTTCAAGAGTCAAAAGTGATCGGAGGGCAAATAGCTCCCCCATGTCCTCTTTTCTCCAAATGCATCCGATCGAACTTTTGAGATAGCCATTTCATTCAAAACTTTCCAAAGATCATATAACAATGCCTCCAGGGTCGATTTAGCCCCGCAAAATCAGAGACATTGGTTGTAAGTTATAGCTTGGAGACATATAAGGTTTTTGAAAGGGATGGTCGTACTAACTTTTGGGGTGGCTCATTTGATTGGAAAATTGAAAGTTCTAGTTCCCCATTTTAAGAATCACACTTGATTTGAGGACAAAAAGTTCCCCACCCTCTTTTTCCCAAATGCATCCGATCGGTATTTTGAGATGGCTAACTTGTTCAAAACCGTCCAAAGATTATATAAGAATGTCTCCAGGGTTGACACAGCCCTCACAACCCAGGGCAAGGTTTGTAAGTTATTACCCGGGGGCATATAAAGTGCTTGTGGAAGGGGTGGCCGTACCGATTTTAGAGGATATTCAGTTGATTAGAAACTAAAAGTTTTAGTTCCCATTTCAAAAGTCAAAAGTGACCAGAGGGTAACTATCTCTTCCCCCATGACATCTATACCCAAAAATCGATCCGAAGGGACTTTAAGATAGCCATTTTGTTCAGATAGTCCAAGGATCATATAACAATGCCCTTGTGGTTGACCGAACCCCTCAGAGCCCGGGGAAAAGGGTCTTGAGTTGTACCTCAGGGGCATATCAGGTTTTATGGAAGGGACGGCCGTATAAACTTTGGAAAAGTCTTCCTTGATCGTAAATTGAAAGTTCTAGACCCTTATTAAAAATCAAAAGTGATTGCAGGGAGACCAGACTCCGTCCCCCTACACCCTTTTACCCCAAATGGATATGATCAAAACTTTGAGACAATTGGAACAGATTCACCATATCAGACGCGACGCTATAGCGTTGTTTATAGTAAAGGCCATAAGACTTCAAATATGCACCCTCAGTCATTCATGAGTTTCCCCCTTTAGACATCCTTTAGGCACATAACATGTTTGATTTAGTTCAATGCTCCCCTCATCATTCTCTGAAAGCTTTATTTGAATGCACTTCTTTCTCAATAACAAATCCCTCTTTTTCAATAACAAATATTATATACAACATTGGTCAAATTCCATAGCTTACAAACCTAGCTCTGAGAACTGGGTGACGGGGTGTTGGTATGCCCAACATCTCTAGAGACAGAATTACTGGACCTTTCAACTACTGTGAATAAAATGTCCATCTGAAAATTTGATTGGATGTTTTCGGAGAATGAACGTACATGGAAGGGGGGTTGCTCGCCCTTGAATCATTTTTGACTCTTGAAAAGGCACCAGAACTTTTAATTTCCAATCAAAAGAACTACTTTAAAAGTGTCCATGAAAGCGCTGCGTTCCTATTATAAAAACCTATGACAGCAGCTTTGCGCTGCTATCATAGGACATATATTGCTTATATACCCTTTTGAAAACCTGAATAAACATTGTTTTTTCGTTTAATTGAAACTCTCCCAAACTATTCCCCAGAAATTACACCTTAATACCCTTAGCATCATTAGTTACATTAATCGTAGTAGTAGTATTAGTAGTATACACATAGTGTCTTTTGGTTAGTTCAACCTCTACCACAACGTACTCTGAAATTTTCAACTTAATAATGTAAGCTGTTCTTGAAATATTGCTGTTACACCCTTCTGACAATCTACATAATCGGGGTTTGTTTTGATTTAGTTCGACATCTGCCCAAATATTCCTTGAAAGCTACACCTTAATACTATTAGCTTCAGTAGTAGCATCAGATATAATAGTAGTAGTAGTATCATTAGTAGCAATATTTACCTAGCACTCTTGGTTTTCTTCAGCGCCCCCCTCAATAAACGCTAAAAGTTTCAACTTAATAGCATAAACTGTTCCTGAGGTATTGCTAATAAGTCCTTTTGACAACTTGCATTCAGGGGCGTCCCGAGGCTCATTTTATTGGGGGGCGGGGGGGTGATCTTCGTAAATTTTACCGAATTGCTACCTGATTTATGCCGAATTTTCTGCAGAAATCAAGAATTTTGCTAAATTTCGGCCGATTTTGCAAAATTTCTGCCGTATTTTCCGTCTCCGTTGAAAATGTTACAAAAAACCAAAAAAGTAGGGGAGGAGGCGGTACCCCCCCCCCCCAAACGTAGTAGTCATAGCAGTATAAGTAAGAGTACTAGAAGTACTAGCTGTAGGACTAGTAGTAATATTATCTGCAACAGCCCTAGTACTAGTAGCAACAGGAGTATTAGCATACTGCTTTTTGGTCAGTTGAACATCCCCATCATCAAACCCTGGGATTTTCAACTTAATAAAATTAGCCGTGGCTGTGGTAATACCAACATGCCCTTTTGATAACTTACATTTTCACAGTGCGTTTGAACCTAGTTCAACTTCTCCCTCAACACTTCCTTAAATTTTCAGTTTAAGAATCCTAAGAGTTAGTAGTAGTTGCAATAAAAACAGTAGTTGGAGTAGCTAGAGGAGTAAAAGTAGACGTGGCTGTAGTGTTAGTAAAGCTTGCAAATATTACCTTTTTGTCAATTAGTCTTCCCCTTTAAGCATTCCTTGAAAGTTCAAACGTAATACCCAAATCCATTCTTGAGATACACCCTTTTGACAATCTTCATCCATATAGTGTATTTTGATTCAGTTAAAGTTTCCCCTTAATATTATCTCAAACTTTTACCTTCATGCCTTTAGGCTTAATAGTACTAGTGTCATTGTAGCAGTGGTAGTAGTAGTGGGAGCAGTAACAGCAATGGCAGTGCTTTATTATTTGTAGTAGTAAAAATACAAGCATTAACAGCAGAAGTAGTATGTACATGTTGCCTTTTGTTCAGTTGAACATCCTCCTCGTGATACTCCTGAAGTTTCACCTTGATATGGTAAGCCGTTCCAAAAATATTACTGATACGCCCTTTCGACAATCTTTAAGCAAATAGTATGTTTTGATTTAGTTCAACTTTATCCTCAATATTTCCTTAGATTTTCACTCTAATATCCTCAGCCTTGTTAGTACTCGCTACAGAGGCAGTAGTTGTAGAGGTAGTAGTAGTAGTAGTCGTAGTAGTAGTAATTGTAGTAGTAGCATTAGAAGTAGTAGTAATAACAGTAGTAATGGTAGTTGCAGCAGTAGTAATAGTACTAGTAGCAGTAGAAGTAGTAGTAATAATAGTAGTAGTAGTAGTAGCAGTAATTGTAGTAGTAGAATTAGAAGTAGTAGTAATAGCAGTAGTAGCGTGAAGATATTGCCTCTTTAGTCAATTGATCATCTCCCTCATCATTTCCTGACCATTAATTAAAAAAAACTTTCCGAAAAATAAGTTTTTCAAAGAAAAGTAAAGGCCATTTTAAACTTAAGCTCAGCAGACACAAATACCTTTTAAAATTCAAACTCAAAACGACCAGAAATTACTATTAAAGAATAAATGAAACCCAAAACGAACAGAAATTAAATAAACAATCATAGCAAAAACATACAACAAGTAATAATATAAATGAATAAACAGATATTAAAGCGAGAAATGCTTAGATTGAATATGAATATCAAGCAAATAAAATATTTTCCTATTGAAGTATAAATAAAACTTAAAACGAACAGAAATTAAATAAACAATCAATGCAAACAAACCTACAATAGATATTAATGTAAATTAATTAATAAATCTTAAAACGAGTGAAACTTAAACTGAATATACAAACCAAGCTTAAAACGAACAAAAATCACCACAAACCAGAGTTTGGGTATGACCTCCTTCTCTCACTGTAAAAGTCTAAAACCTACTGCTTCGTTGGCACTCTACTGAAAACCAATTTTATGACAAATATTTTCTTTTGTACTTAATATTAAAAATAAACATTAAAATTATAGTAGCATTTTGAACTGATGAGCTTTCAGCAATTAAGCAATTAATATCATTATACATCAAATATTCAGTTCCATTTATTAGCTCTTTTTAAAGTTGTTAAAGAAGAATATAGTTTCCCTACAAACAAGTGTTTGGATACTGCCTCCTTTCCTAACTGTAAATAAAAACCAAAAGCCTTCTGCGTCATTGGCGCTTAACTGAAAACGGATTATATTAGTAGAGATGCCTCAGGAGGTCCCACGGGGGCACCAAATATGGGCATAGAGTCATTAGGGAGAATGATTGCGTAATCGACCTCTTTCTCCAGGGGTGTTTTTGGCCAAGTGCCCGCTAGGGGAGAATGTTATGATCCAGGAAACAGTATTTGTTGTTGTAAGTGTATGCTAGGGGAGAATGTTATGATCTAGAAATAGGAAATAGTATTTGTTGTTGTATGCTCGAGGCAAATGTTATGATCCAGAAATAGGAAAGAGTATTTGTTGTTGTTGTATGCTCGAGGCAAATGTTATGATCCAGAAATAGGGAACAGTTAGATCACGTGTTTCCTTCTCAGCCAATCAGAGGGCTTGCTTACATATTAGCGGCGGAGGGAATATAAGGAAAGGATTTTTGCCAAAGTTTTATTAGTCTGTGAATAGAATTCAAAGGAGTGAGAAGAACAGTTTTGACTTTACTCATTTGGATATATATTTGTGTTGATGGCGAGTGGAATGTTTACCCTATTAGAAGTTGATAGTGGAGTTGATGGTAATAATACAAGAGCACCAAACATTGCGGTGGAAATCACAAAAGGATCGCGGCTTTGTCTGGAATGGGATGCAGTATATGCAAGATATGTGATATCCTTGAGCAAATTTAAAATGGAGGATCAATTATGTTTCGCCGCAAAAGTTGATATAGCACATGTGAATAGACTTCAATGTGCTTTAAGTGCATTAGTGAAACATATCGAAGACAATAAACAGTATCGCTAATTGTACATGCTCTGTATTATTGATGTTGTTGTAATTATTCAATAAAATTGTTTCGAAATCGAAAATGCTCCCTTTCTTTTCTGGTCAGGACTAACGAATCAGGGGCAGTCTAGAGTCAGCAGTCAGAGTGAAAGGACTGAAAAATGAATAAATTTGAGAAAGAGAGAATTAGATCAAATCTAGTGTTTATGGAAAAACATTTGATTTTGGATGACGATTTTCTCGAGTTATCTCTTAAACGCAGGATATTCTCTCAGGGAACACTTGACAATATAAAGAAAACTGATTCTCCCCCATTGGACTATTGTATGAAACTTTTAAAATGTGATTCAAATGCTTATACTCAATTTAATGATATATTAATTGGAACAAAGCAGAATCATATTGTGGATACACTTTTGAAAACATTGCCAATGGATTCAATGTAGATGGCTCCACCACTCGAAAGAAATAACGTCACAGAGTCACTCCTCTCCCCTTTCCCCTCATTGAATTTATGGAGCGAGGACGATCAGTTTCGTTTTAGCTGTGAGAAAGTTGACATCGGAAACCAAAAATGTTCTATACATGTCCATTGTGCATGTACACTCTTGGCAGTTGGACTCAATGTGAGAATTGTACAATTATTGATGACTATAGTGAAAAGTGTAATTTATGTAATCCTTGTAAATTACATAGAGGCTATGCAATACAAATTAAAGGATGTAATTCATGTCTTGAAGAGATTTGTGACTCTCACCCTAGAGGACACCTGTGCTCCAATTGTCACTATGATAAATGTGATCAGTGGGAGAATACTTACCCCGCTATGATTGGAAAGAATCCTAAAC
>JAQQPU010011686.1:8109-27436 GCA_029168905.1 Artemia sp. Kazakhstan ARC1039
TTTTTTTTAGATAGCAAAAACAGTTAACGCAATAACGCAAAAAGAAGACAAATAGTAGAAGTAGTCTATAAATTTTTTGGTTGTTTTTTTTTTAGGTTAAAGTAAGGGCGAAGCGAACCAATAGTACAGCCAATTTCTATAAAACGAACTCCAGGTGACGATTTTTCTTCCCTGCAAAAATGTCGATGACCTTGTCAGGGCAGATGCCAACGTCCCTATGGACTGCAAGGAGGGCTAAGCCACTCAGTCGTTCTTCTTCTGTTGAATTTCTCAGCCAAGTTTTGGGTCTTCTGAGCGTTGAGAAACTTCTTTCCGGAGTAGCAGTGTTAAGAGGTAGCGTCGCAAGAACAGCCAGAAGAAGAAAAATATTTGGAAAAAAGGTGGCGTCGCATGCCTGAAGCGAAGACTCAGCATAAGTAGGCCTTTCTGATACCGGAACATTCTCCCACTTGAAGCGCCATAGCTCAATCTCTTGCTTCAAACAGTCTGATTCAGGAAGAATATTGCCATACAATTCAACCAATGACTCCAGGTTTAATGCCTTCAGATCGTCAGAAACAATTTTGGCAGGAGAAAGGACGCTGAGATTTGACAGCAGTTTCTGGTGAAGCTCAAATGGCTGTTTCAGCTCGGAAGTGAAGTGGTCCAGGAAAGGAATGAAGAGCGAGGTTTTGTAGTGGTTGAGAAGGCCTGGATCGTCTGCATACATACTCTGGCCACCTCTCGTCCTCTGGTCACCTCTCGTGCATGCATACTCTCGGCCACCTCCCGGAAAAATGTTGAGCTTCGTCAAAAATAGACTTGAAAGCCGTTGCAGCATTTCCTCGCATTTCCTTTGTTTTTGAAAGGACAGTCTCCACGTGCCTGCATTCAGCTGCCAAATCACATTCAACTGACTGGAGAGTCTTGCACAGTGGAAGCGTAAGGCAGAAGCTCTTGGACCACATGGAGAAACACTACAAATTGCGACTGATTCATCGTTTCCAGCAACTGCACCACTTTTGCAGATGTTTCCGCATTTCCGTTCTCTTCAAGAGCTTCCAGAGATCACAGGATTGGTCGGTACAGCTCAAGAAAACGCATCACTGAATCACGGCGCTCCACCCATCTTGTTTCGCAGAGTCTGGTTAAAGTATGTTTCTTCAAATCCGGTAGTATTTCGTTGATCTTCTCTTTTAAATTCTTTGTCCTGAGTGGGGAAGTATGGTAAAAACTGCAAACTTGTGACAAGACACCGAAGAAATGCTTAAACGCCGGAATAGAGCATAAAGAATAGATGACCAAGTTGAGACTGTCCGCACTACAATAGACGTAAAGCACCTTCTGATACTTTTCACGAGTAACGGCCTGGACACCCCTAAGATACCCAATCATCGTTGCTGCACCATCATATCCCTGACCAACCATCTTGTTCAAATTCAGATCAAAGCTTTCAAGAAATGGCAGGGTTGATTAAGCCAGACCCTGCCCAGTCAAATCAGAATCTGGGGTAAAACCAAGGACGCCCTCATACAGATTCCCTTTGAAAGTGTAGCGGACGCAAACAGACAGCTGCTCGGTATTCAGAAACGTCCGCCATTTCATCAGCAAGCACCGAAAAGCATGGACTTTCGTTTAAACTTTCCACAATAGACTGCTGAAAGAGCTCCCAGGATGCAGTAATAATAAAATTCTGGATGATGGAAGAAAAATATGTGGCACTTCCGACTGCAGAAAGAAGATGGTTTTTCAGAACATCTTCATCGTGTCTCGCCCTCAGCCACAGTAGTGCTCGGAAGCTGCTATCATTGTGAGATGGTTCTGGATGTGAGACCGATATGGCGGGAATTGTTGGTACCACGAAGGACAAGCTGTTGCCGCCCACAAAATATCACCGTCTTTACAATTGGTTACAACTTCTGGAAATTTTCTCGAACATGAGCTTTCCTCGCCACGTCTAGCTGTAGCACGATATTGTCCTGCCTTTTCTCCAAGACAGAAATGAAGTTTTGAGGCGATACGGTGCAGTTTCTATGAAACTGTGCTTGTTGGTGAACTGTGAAGCAATCTATCGCTTACTTCCAGTTCCTGAATGGTTTGGTGACTAGATTCCCCAAGCGCTGGTGGCACGAGCTGTCTCTGATGAGAGCAGAACGCAAAATATGCAAAAAGTAGCGTCCTCAGACGGAGAGTAGGACAACGAACTGAAACAAGCAAGAGAAGTTAACTGAAACTTCAGCTTCCGTTTTTCGGATACTAGAAAAATTTAGGAGATATCTGGAGTCCAAGGGCTCTTCAGAAAACTTAGTTTTGAATTTGCATCGAGACTGAATGATTTGTTGAAAAAACGACCGATATCATTTGCAAACGACGACAAAGACTGGGTTGGTGCAGGTGCGTCGTCGTTGGTTCCAGTGTGCGTGATTCAGAAGCTTCAATGATGGCTCCAGTACCCTCCAGATCCACAAGTGTAGATGAATGCTCCACGTCCCGCTAATACCACTGTCAGAAACATCCCTGGTCTTTTTGGGCGTGAAAAACGACGTAATGTCACACTTCCTCTATGTTGAAAATTGCTCTTCTCTTATACACGTCCAAAATTGAACTGAACTGAAAATCTTGCGCCCTCCTCTTATAACATTTACCTCGAGCACCCATTAATCCTAATTTACTATGCAAGATCAGGTGAGCATGGGGTTACCTAATTGCCAATTAGGTATTCCCATGTTCACCTGAACATGTATAGTAAATTAGGATTGATGGGATAGTAAATTAGGAATGAAATTAGTTATTCCGTAAGCCAGTGGTTCCCAACCGGTGGTACGCGTACCCTATGGGGTACGCTAAAACTTCGCAGTGGGCACGCAAAAGTCCCAAAATTAATTTAGTCTACATCTTTAAAAACTTTTTTATGACTCAGTTCCAACATTTTCCTCAAAATCAGATAACCCATTGTACGTAATTTCAGACGCATTTTCAAAACTTTTGCTTTCAGTAAGCCGATAATTTTTTCCATAGCCGTAAGGTCTCGTTCACTTTCGCTTTCAGTAACCCGCTAATTTTCTCCATAGCCGTAAGGTCTCGATCAGTTCAGTCACAGAAAATTTGAACCCAGCGATTTCATTATCTTGTCTTCTGTTGAAACACAAAGTTCGTGAATTGTGGTTTCAAACCAAAATAGATAGATTCCTTATCAGGAATAACAGGAAGCATAATGATGGTACCCCAAACTCAGAACATGCACCTAAGAAGAAGAAATATGACGAATCATGTTTGGTCAAAGTGCCTCGATATTTGTCAGAATACCTAGGGCTCAGATTTAGTGAGACAAAGTCTGATCCAGTGAATGCACAGTGCATTCTTTGTGGTCAAGTCTTGGCCAACAGTTCCATGAAACCTATGAACCGGCATCTCAGTAATGTGCACCCTTCTCATGTCGGTAAGCCGATAGAGTTTTTCAAGCGTAAACAAGAAGCATTCGCTAGTATGCGTTTGGAAATTGCAAAGTGGAATCATTTTCTTCCAAGGCTCTCCGGACTTCATATGCTGTGTTCTATTTAGTTGCGAAACAGAAAAAACCGCACACCATTGCTGAAAGTCTGATATTACCAGCACTAGTGAAAGACAGCGAAATAATGTTTGATACGAAAACTGCTACTGCCCTTCAGTCTATACCTGTGTCGAACAATACTGTTTCAAGAAGGATAGAAGACATTGCAAGCAATATTGTCATGCAGGTTGTTGAGCAAATAAAGGTGACAAAGGTGTTTGCGTTACAGTTTGACGAAAGCACGGATGCGTCAGGTGAAACCCAGGTGATCGTCTTTGTCCGACATAAAGACTGTTCTGACATAAGAGAAAATATTCTGTTTGGTCAAAACCTAGAGTCAAGAACAACAGGAGAAGAATTATTCAAGGTGATTGATAAATTCTTCGCAGAAAGGGTTATCTCGTGGGACTGGTATCTATCAGTTTACAGTGATGGGGCTGCCGCCCTAAAAGGGAAGAATAATGGCCACATGGCCTGGATTTAGAAGAAAAATTCAAACGTGAAATGGTTGCACTGCATTATCCACAAGCAAACTCTTGCATCAAAAAGGATGAAAGCACATCTGCACAAGATATTTACTTCTGCACACAGAAGTTCGCTGGTTGTCTCGTTGGAAGATATTAAACAGACTTTTCGAGCTTTGACAAGAAGTTCATATGTTTCTTCTAGAGCAAAAGTCTGCATTCAGCTCACTTTTTGAAAACCAGAATTCTGCAAGCTGGCCTATCTTGCGGATGTTATCGAAAAACTGAATGACTGAATTTTTAACTTAATGGCTATCTCAAAATTTTTATCGGATGCATTCGGGAAAAGAGGGGCGTGGGGGGCTAGTTGCCCTCCAATCTCTTTTGACTCTCAAAAACTGAACCAAAACTTTCAATTTCCAATCGAATTAGCCCTCTTTGAAGTTTTTACGAGCATCCCCTCCATAAGAACCATATATTCCCCCAGAGCATAACTCACAACGCCTGCCTTCGGGCTAGGTGCCCTCCAATCTCTTTTGACTCTTAAAAAGTGAACTAGAGTTTTAATTTCCAATCAAATGAGTCCGCTTTGTAGTTTATACGAGCATGCCTTCCATAAGAACCATATATGCCCCCGGGGCATAACTTACAACGCCTGCCCCCGGGCCCTGGGGGGTTGTGTCGACACTGGAGTTTTTGTTATATGATATTTGAATTATGTTTAACAAAACGGCTATCTTAAAATTTTATCGGATGCATTTGGGAAGAAAGGGCATTGGGGGGATGGTTACCCTCCAATATTTTTGACGCTTAATAAGTGAACTAGAACTTTCAATTTCCAATCAAATGAGCCCTCTCTGAAGTTTATACGAGCATTCCTTCCGTAAGAACTATATATGCCACCAGGGCATAACTTATAACCATTGCCCTGAAGACCTTAGGGGGCGGGGGGTGTCATGCTCGAAGATATAATTTCCAGAGCTTTCAACTACGTTGAAGAAAATGGCTATCTCAAAATTTTGATGGGATGTGTTTGGGGAAATGATGGGCGTGGAAGGGGTGTTAGGTGCCTTCCGATCACTTTTGACTATTAAAAAGGGCGCTAGCCATTTAAATATCCAATCAAATGAGCCCTTTTTGAAGTTTCTACGACAACGCTTTCTATAAAAACCTTATATTTCCCCAGGGCATAACTTACAAGTCTTGTCTTGAGGGCTGTGGGGGGGTTGTCATCCTCAAAGATCTAATTTCCAGAGTTTTAAACCACGCTAAACAAAATGGCTATCTCCAAATTTGATTGGATTTGTTTGGGGAAAAGATGGACGTGAAAGGGGGGTTAGCTGACCTCCATTCACTTTCGACGATTAAAAAGAGCACTAGCCCTTTGAATTTCCAATCGAATGAGCCCTTTTAGAAGTTTATACGACAAACCTTTCTATAAAAAGCTTATCTGCCCCCAGGGCATAACTTACAACCGATGCCCTGAGGGCTGTGGGGGACTTTCCTCCTCAAAAACATAATTTCTATCTGAAAATCAACTACGTAGAACAAATTGGCTATCACAAAATTTTGATTGGATGTGTTTGGAGAAATGGTGGGCGTGGAATGGGTGTTTGTTGCCTTCCAATCACTTTTGAACCTTAAGAAGGGCACTAGAACTCTCGATTTCCAATCGAATGAGCCCGCTTTGAAGTTTTTACGACGACCCCTTCCATATGAAGGACCTCTGGTGAAAAAATATTGATAATAAATAAATAGTAAAACATTGGAACCGTATGGCCTTTACTATAGACAACGCTATAGCGTTGCCTCTGATGTAAGGAAAAAAATCGCCCTTTATAAGGGTGAATTTAAGACTTAACAACGCTTTTCAAACTTAGAAACACTATCGTTATTTTCAATGTGGGAAATTTTCCGTGGTTTTACATTAGTTTTGCAAGCTAATGTTAAAGTGAATCATTAAATTATGCTAGATATTGGTTTTACATTAGTTTTGCAAGCTAATGTTGAAGTAAATCAATAAATTAGGCTGGATATTAGTTTTATAATAGTTTTACAAGCAAATATTGAAGTGAATCATTAAATTAGGGTAGTTATTGGTTTTACATTAGTTTTGCAAGCTAATGTTGAAGTAAATCAATAAAGTAGGCTTGAAATTAGTTTTACAAGCTAATGTTGAAGTAAATCATTAAATTAGGCTAGATATTGGTTTTACATTAGTTTTGCAAGCTAATGTTGAAGTAAATCAGTAAGTTTGGCTAGATATTAGTTTCAAATTAGTTTTACTAGCTAATGCTGAAGTGAATCATTAAATTAGGCTAGATATTGGTTCTACATTAGTTTTGCAAGCTAATGTTGAAGTGAATCATTAGATTAGGCTAGATATTGGTTTCACATTATTAATGCAAGCTAATGTTGAAGTAAATCAATAAATTAAGCTAGATATTAGTTTTAAACTAGTTTTGCAAGCTAATATTGAAGTGAATCATTAAATTAGGCTAGATTCTAGTTTACATTAGTTTTGCAAGCTAATGTTGAAGTGAATCATTAAATTAGGCTAGATATAGGTTTTACATTAGTTTTGCAAGCTAGTGCCGAAGTTAATCAATAAATTAGGCTAGATAATAGTTTTATATTAGTTTTGCAAGCTAATGTTGAAGTGAATCATTAAATTAGCCTAGATATTGGTTTTACATTAGTTTTGCAAGCTAATGTTGAAGTTAGTCAATAAATTAGGCTAGACATTATTCTTACATTAGTTTTACAAGCTAATGTTGAAGTGAATCAATAAATTAGGCTAGACATTATTCTTACATTAGTTTTGCAAGCTAATGTTGAAGTTAGTCAATAAATTAGGCTAGACATTATTCTTACATTAGTTTTACAAGCTAATGTTGAAGTGAATCAATAAATTAGGCTAGAAATTAGTTGGTATCCCCCAGGCAATTCAGCGCCCTACAGATATGTAGGGTACCGTCACAGGAGGCACGGACCAAGGGAGGACCTTGTCCCTGGGTGTCTATAATAGAAACAGGGGCACCCTCGCCCGGGGTCATAAATACAGGCGGAGGAGGAAGAAGGCCCCTCAAATGTACACTCAAAAGGGCCCACTGGTTTGTCCACAAGTCCCTGGAGTTACAAACCTTCTCCCAGTAATGGGTTAAATTGCATGGTGATGCAGAACACCATCGTGGGAGGATCCTCTATAGGAGGACAACTGCGGCAGGGCGTAAGGTTCAGATCTATGGCCAAAGGCCTCTGCAAAGGGCTGCGTCGACCCTTTCGGGGTACTTGCAAGACTGGGGACCTTGCGGTCAACTCTATTCCTACTTGAGGAGGGACGCCCCTCGAGGAAATTATAGCCTAGTAAACAACACAGCATTCGCACGGGATTCTGACTAATGGATAATTCTTCTGGGCTTGGTATGTTTTGGTGGACGTTTTCGGGCTGAAAAACCTCTTCCTACCTAATTTATCTATTATGGGCTGCCTCCCCATAGTAGCATAATGTTTGTAGGAATGAATATATAATGAGTTGGAGGTAATAGGCTTGAGATTGTCTGTGCAAGATTTCGACTCTTGTTGATAGAAGAGCATCGCTAAGTGCGATGACCTGAAACCCATGTTGTGACCAAGATGGGCCCAGAATTGCACAAAGCCCCAATTCATGGAGGTCCCAGGGACTTCTTGCTGTCTGGTTCTAAGCCCCCATTCATGGAGGTCCCAAGGACTTCTTGCTGTCCGGTTCTAAGCCGGCTTAAGCACTTCGGTGTAGACTTGAGAAGTTATGTGATCCCCGTCCTGCACTGGTATCCGGGATCGTTGCTTTTCCAATGGCGAAAATAATTTCAATGATTTAAAGAACATAAAAATTGTAACTTGGAATGTTACGACGTTAAAAATGACTATCGTATCGACATTTTGACTGACAAATCCAGACGATTCGAACCGGATTATTACGAGTTTCAGAAACTCATATCCCAGGGGTATGAAGTATGAAATTAGGTGATATAGAATTTGTTTACTCAGGCAGAAAGGATGGGGTGAATAGACAGGGAGTAGGGTTCAGGATGAATAAGGAAGCTGCTAAGTCTTGTTTAGGCTGGGAAGGTATTATTAATAGAATACTAATTGCTTATTTTATGACTAAAAAGTTCAGAGTATCAGTTATAGTAGTATATGCCCCTGTAGAACCGACTGACGGAGGTACTAGTGACTCAGATGAATTTTACTTACAGTTACAGGAGCAAATAAACAGGGTCCCAGGTAGAAATATGATGTTTTTACTGGGAGATTTTAACGCCTAGGTTGGTAGAAATAGGGATAGATATTACCCTAGCTTTGGTAAATTTGGTGCAGGAAAAGAAAACAGTAATGGATGCAGACTTTTGCAATTTTGTAGGTATAACAATCTAGTTATAACCTATACGGCGTTTGGTCATAAAACGGTTCATAAGTTAACATGGTATTCACGTGATGGTAATACAGCTAACCTTATTGATATGTTATTGTAAACCGAAGACTGGCAGGATCAATACAAGATGCTAGGGTATATAGAAGTGTCGTTATTGATGTTAAGAGTAAAGATCACCATCTATTAGTGTCAAGGGTTAATTTAAAGCTGAAATATCGGAAGGGTAACTACCTCTCGGGATGTTATGATGTTGGTAGACTCCAGGATAAGAATTTGAGAGAAACTTTCCAGGAACAGTTGAATACTAAACTTGAAAGTTTAAAATTTGATAATGCCGAAGATGGTTGGAATAATTTTAGAAAAATAATTTGTGAAGTTTCTGAAGGTGTCTTAGGGAAGAAAGCTAGAACTGCAGCTAAGAATATTAGTGTAAAAGCTTTATGTTTGACAGAAAGGAGACAGGACTTGTACAAGAATTACCTTAGTGATAGTGATAGATCATATGAAAACAAAAGGAATGTAAAGAAAGTGGAGAAAGCATTAGAATATGAACTAAGGAGGTGTGAAGAAGAGGCCATGGATAAAATTTCCGAGGATCTGGAGGATGCAGCTAGACGGCATAATAGAAAAATATTGTACTGGCATGTTAACAAATTGAGAGGGAGTAGTCAATGCGGACCTAGCCCAGTTAAACATAGGAATAAGGCCACAATTAGCGACAAGGAAAAAACGAAAGAGAGATGGGCCGAACATTTTAAGAATTTGCTTAACCGAGATAGAGTTGAAGGAAGAGATATAGAGGAGAATAAAAAGTTTGTGATACCTTGGACGTGAAGGAAGATTTGTTTTGTGAGGAGGAATTGGCGACAGTACTAAAAGGACAAACAACTAATAAGGCTCCAGGTGCTGATAGGGTGGTAAATGAGTTTCTTAAATATGGTGGCTCTGAGGTTAGAAATAAGTTACTGAAGATTATGGAAATAATTTTTTAAAAGGGGAAGTACCTAATGATTTTAGGAAAACCATAATTAAGCCACTTTATAAGAAAGGTGATAAAAGTGAGTGTGGTAATTATCAAGGGATTAGTCTGGTCTCTGTAGGCAGTAAATTACTAAGTAATATGATATTTTTTAGACTGAGGGATGCCGTAGACAAAGTGTAGGAAAAAAACAGTAATGGATACAGACTTTTGCAATTTTGTAGGTATAACAATCTAGTTATAACCAATACGATGTTTGGTCATAAAATGGCTCATAAGTTAATACGGTATTCACGTGACGGTAAAACAGCTAACCTTATTGATTATGTTATTGTAAACTGAAGACTGGCTGGATCAAAAAAAAATACTAGGGTATATAGGAGTGCCGTTATTAATGTTAGGAGTAAAGATCACTATCTAGTAGTGTCAAGGGTTAATTTAAAGCTGAAATATCGGAAGGGTAACTATCTCCAGGGAAGTTATGATGTTGGTAGACACCACGATAAGAATTTGAGAGAAACTTTCCAGAAACCGTTGAATACTAAACTTAAGAGTTAAAAATTTGATAATGTCGAAGATGGTTGGAATAATATTAAAAAAATAATTTGTGAAGTTGCTGAAGGTGTCTTAGGGAAGAAAGCTAGAACTGAAGCTAAGAATATTAGTGAAAAAGCTTTATGTTTGATAGGAAGGAGAAAGGACTTGTATAAGAATTACCTTAGTGATAGATCATATGAAAACAAAAGGAATGTAAAGAAAGTTGAGAAAGAATTAAAATATGAACTAAGGAGGTGTGAACTAGAGGCCATGGATAAAATTGCCGAGGATCTGGAAGATGCAGCTAGACGGCATAATAGTAAAATATTGTACTGGCATGTTAACAGATTGAGAGGGAGTAGTCAATGCGGACCTGGCCCAGTTAAAGATAGGAATGGGGCCAAAATTAGCGATAAGGAAAAAAATAAAGAGAGATAGGCCGAACATTTTAAGAATTTGCTTAACCGAGACAGAGTTGAAGGAAGAGATATAGAGGAAAATGAAAAAATTTGTGATACCTTGGATCTGAAGGAGGATTTGTTTTGTGAGGAGGACTTAGCAACAGTACTAAAAGGACAAAAAAATAATAAGGCTCCAGGTGCCAATAGGGTGGTAAATGAGTTTCTTAAATATGGTGGCTCTGAGGTTAGAAATACGTTACTGAAGATTATGAATATGATTTTTGAAAAAGGGGAAGTGCCTAACGATTTTAGCGAAACCTTAATTAAGCCACTTTATAAGAAGGGTGATAAAAGTGAGTGTGGTAATTATCGAGACATTAGTCTGGTCTCTGTAGGTAGCAAATTACTTAGTAATATGATACTTTTTAGACTGAGAGATGCCGTAGACAAAGTTTTAAGAGAAGAACAGTGCAGTTTTAGAAAAGTTAGAGGTTATGTCGACCAAATTTTCACTCTTAGGTTAATAATTGAGAAGTGCCTGAGTTTTCAAACACCTTTGGTCCTCAGTTTTATAGATTATGAGCAAGCGTTCGATTATGTTGATAGAAGAGTTTTAGTAAAGGTTTTATCCTTGTAGGGTATACAAGACAAATACACTAAAGTGATTAGTGCTATGTACGAGAGTAACACTGCTGCGGTTAAGGTAGGAAATGAGGTTAGCAGCTGCTTTTGTATTAAATCAGGAGTTAAGCAGGGTTGTGTTCTATCTCCCTTTATATGGATTATTTTGATGGGGTTTGTCTTTAGGAGCACAGGAAAGGCAATTGGAGACCACGGAATCAAATGGGGAGGAAAAAGTCTCCTGGACTTAGATTACGCTGATGATTTAAGCATCCTGGATGAAAGTGTGAGCAAAATGAATGAAGTCTTAAAGGTTTTGCGAGTTCAGGGTGCTAGAATAGGTTTAAAAATTAATGTTAAAAAGACTAAGTCACTAAGGCTAGGAGTAAGTGAAGATGAAAAGGTGAAGATGGGTAATGAAAAGATTGATCAGGTAGTATTATTAGTAAAGGTGGTTGGAGCAGTGAAGATGTCAAAAGTATAATAGCCAACGCTCAAGGTGTTTTTTCACAGTTAAAAAAAGTTCGGAAGAATAGGAAGATAAGTCTGCAAACCAAGATTAGAATATTAGAAGCTTCAGTGATGACAGTGGTCAAATATGGCTCTGAAGCATGGACACTCTGAAAAGCGGATGAAGATTTGCTAGATGTTTTCTAGAGAAATTGCTTAAGGATTGTTCTGGGTACCCGGCTGACTGACCGTATTTCCAACAATAGGCTATACGAAAAATGAGGTTCAATACCGCTCTCTATGGCTATAATGAAAGAAAGGTTTAGGTGGCTAGGGCACGCTGTGCGGATGAGGGATGACAGATTACCGAAGATTTTTCTTTTCGGCCAACCGTCTTGGGCTAAACGGAAAGCAGGTCATCCCCGTCTGGCGTAGGAGGAGGTCATAAAGAAAGATTTAAAGGAAATGGGAACTTCATTGACGGGACTAAAAAGGGGGGCTTCGAATAGATTAGGATGGAGGAGGAGCGTGCGTAGCTGTGTTGGCCTCGGGTGGCTAGGAGCTGCAGTGAGTTGTTAGTAGTAGTAGTAGCAGTAGTAGTAGTAGTGGTAGTAGTAGTAGTAGTAGTAGTAGTAGTAGTAGTAGTAGTAGTAGAATGACTTGAATCTCTCAAATAAAGGTTTCCGGACGGACGAACTCTCCCTGAATTTGAAGATGTGTGCTCTCGTCAAGAAATTTGAGTTCTGGCTTGAAAAGGCTCAAAGAAGCAGCGTTAGTGTCTTATCGACCCTTGACAAGTTCGCTGACGATAGCAAAATTGATAACATCAACACAAACTGTGATTGTATTCGGGAGCATCTGACAATCTTTCGAGGTGAACTTGTGTCATATTTCCCATCGATTATGACCCAAGATAGAACCCAAGATTGGATCCAAAATCTATTCGTTGGAGACGTGACCTCAAGCTCCAGTCTTAGTGACAAGCTTACAGAGAATCTGATCGAACTTGCCAGTGTTCGCGCCTTAGAACTGAAAATCCAAAATGTAACTGTTTCCCAGTTTTGGTTAGAGAAGAGAGCAGAATACATGGAACTAAATGAAATCGCCATGTCTGTTTTGTTGCCATTCGGATCCACTTACCTTTGTGAAGTGTCATTTTCGGCAATATCATTGATGAAAACCAAACAGCGAAACAGACTGAGTGTACAAAATGACCTCATAATTACCGTTAGTGACATCGAGACAAAATTTGATAATATTTTAGCTGAAAAGCAGCCTCAAGTTTCTCATTGATTTTGTACGTACCTTTACACATTTGTGCACCGTCATATATGACAATAAATCTCGTGTTTTTGAAAATCTAATTTTACTAAAAAAAGTAAATCAACGATTCTCAAGAAAGGGGTACGCAACCGTTTTGGGCCTTGATTAGGGGTACGTGGAACGAAAAGGTTGGGAACCACTGGCGTAAGGGATTGCACAACCGTTTACCCACAAAAATGCATTAGGTTTTAGTGTGGGAGCAGATTTTTTTTTGTACGGTTTTGTTTTTACAGGTATTTTTTAGACTAATCTTCGACTTGGTCAAAAATTTTTTGGGGGAGAGGGGTTCATACCGGATACCCCCCCCCCCCACTGGATTCGGCCCTGATGTTTAGTATTCATATTAAGGGAGTATTGAAAAAACAGTTTTTTCTGGTATGACGACGTTAAACATGTTTCGTATGAAAACTTTGTAGAGATAAGACGTAAAGCCTACATTTAGTGCCCTAATTGAACAAATAATTGATGTTGACCTCTCTTGCACTATTAATAGTATGGGGTTTCCAGTTTTAAAAAATGATTTGGTTCCCCAAATCCCCGAGAATCATCCAACCACGATGCCTGCAATATTACTTTGCAAACCATAATTCTTCACTACTCTCTTGTTCGTTAATATTCGTCTCTTGTGTTACTTTGCATAAGAACCAGACAAATACAATTGCAAAATACACGGTTCTTCATATGTTGACTAAAGAATCGTCTTTATGAAATGAGATTAAACTATTTTGAATGCAGTTTCCCATTTGCTATAAGATTCCTACACCATTCGTGGCCAAGAATTTTATTTTTAAGTTGAACGGAACGAATACACTTCGTTCCGTAGGTTCAGTTGGATTTAGGATTTTGGAAGATACATTGATGACGGTGGTCAAATATGGTTCTGAGGCATAGGTACTCGGAAAAGCAGATGAAGATTTACTAGATATTTTCCACAGAAATTGCCTACGGATTGTTTTGAGTAACCGGCCGACTGACCGTATTTTGAACAGTAGGCTGTACGAAAAGTGTGGTTCAATCCCGCTTTCTAGGGCAATAATGAGAGCAAAGTTGAGATGCCTAGGGCACGTTCTGTGGATGAAGGATGACAAATTGCCAAAGATTGTCCTTTAGTTCCAACCGTCTTGGGCTAAACGGAAAGCCGGTCGTCCGTGGCTGGGGTGGGAGGATTTCATAAATAATGATTTAAAAGAAATGGGAACTCTCTTGAAGGGTGTAAAGAGGGTGGTTTTGAATAGATTGGGATGGAAGTGAAGTATGCGTTTTTGTGTTGGCCTCAGGTGGCTTGGTGCTGCGGTGAGTTGTTAGTAGTAGTAGCAGTAGTATGTCCTGTTAAAGATTGAGAACCTTATAAATTACTTTTGTTCCTGTAGGCTACTCAAGGACTTTTCTGCTCCAAAAACAACATTCTTTGTTTGCCATCTTTTTCATGAGATTCACAGGTTCTCCATAAGCGAAAAGCTGTAAAGGAGAGTTGCATTCCCCCATCTTCAGCAACAAGGTAAATAACTTTTCGCATGGTAAGCAGTGATATATATCCTTGTTTTCATAGGTTAAAATTTTAAAAAAGATGTGTTTTGAGCTAAAATTTAAATTCATAAAAGGCTTTGACATATTATGAGGCGTTACAGTGGTTTCCCAAGACACTCTTGAAATCTAAGAAATAATTAAGCAATATTTTGACTATCATTTTCTAGAATATGCTTTGGTTCAAATTTCTTGTTTCCGTTTGACAATCTTGCAAAAACAACGGAAAGATAGATCTAACCAATTATAATTTAAGAAAACTGATTTTCAACATTGCCCAAGAAAATCGGGCATTCAGATGGCTGATTTCTATCTGTTTTGTCCACGAAGTTCAAAATGGGAACGTACTAAAAGATTTGTAATGTCCATGGTCATTATAGTGTAACAAATGCTCAAAATGATTATTCTCTTTTTTGTAGGGAGAAGTTCGGGCCGAAATTCGAATAAGTGAATTTACATCCGAAACACAAAATTTAACCGAGCCAGTTAATGCAATCTCTCCTCATTCTGAAGTTGGATTCTGCTGCCTATTAGGAAATTATGTTGTTGTTGTGCTAGAAGCTATAGACAAAGCTGGCTTGAGCTATCGCAAGCTGTGTGAAATTAAACTAGAAGGATCTGAATCTGGAAGCAATTATAATCGATATGGGATTGCTGTGAATCCAAATAGTACGTCACTTGTTGTCTGCGTTGATGGAAGGTTCTGGACTGCTAATTTGAAAAATCTAACCCTTGTCAAGGTAAATACTTTGTCAGTTTAATGGTAGCCTATTAGTGTTGAATTTACTTTAATACACTAAGTTGAAGTATTAGGGGCAGAGCTGAACTGGCTGATAAGGGGTAGTAATACGGCCTATCTATTGAAATTTGTATAGGTAATTGACCTTTCCATTCAAATTTTAGCCGATGTCCTTGGACAAATTTAATTCTAATTGAGCTGTAATGACAGGAATATAATAGGAATTATACAGGAATTGCATTTCCGGGAAATGTATTATATAACAGGAAGTGCATTTCAAAATACCTTCCCGGGGCATACTTTGGCCTATAGACCACCACTAAAAGTTTCATTTTTCTGACATAACCCCTTTCCAAGACATCCAAAAGTAGTTGAAGTAGAATTTTACTCTCTAAATATTAAAGAGTGATGTGTCTTCTGTGTATAGGAATTGATGCCCCGCCATATAAATGGACGATCGGAGGGAGTAGGATGATAAAGAGCTCCTACTCCCTGCTCCTACTGACCCATCCTTGAAAGTTTAATTTTCCTAACCTAACCCCTTTCCAAGATACCCAAAAGTAGCTAACGTAGAATTTTACCGTTTCTTTTTCTCTGGCTTTAGTTCTGAAAATGTAATTCTTGTTATTTGAGTAGAATTTCAAGTCATATCAATGTTTTTTTTAAAAAACTCACGAATTGTATTTGCATATTTTTAAACCTTATGATCTGGGGATGAGCAAAGTTGTAAAGCTGCAAAAAAATTGTTTGTACTTCATTTAAGATGAAGGTCTATTTTGCAAGGTTTCACTTTTATAACACACAGATTTTTAAAGGTCATTGAAGGTCAGTACCCTCTAGAGGGAGAAGGAGTGAAGATAGGTACTTCAAAATACCTTCCCGGGACATACTTTAGCCTTTAGACTCATCCCTGAAAGTTTCATTTTCCTAACCTAACCCCTTTCCAAGATAGCCAAAAGTAGCTAAAGTAGAATTTCACCATGTTTTTTTTCAAAATTTAGGAAATGTAGGCTATTTTCATGTCATTAAAACCTTATAAATTGGGATTGAGCAAATTGTGAAGTTGAAAACAATTTTGTTCTACTTCATTTAAGCAGAAGATCTATTTTGCAAGATTTCATATTTATATAACATAGATTTTTAAAGGTCATCAAAGATCAGAACCCTCTAGAGGGAGAATGAGTGGAGGTAGGTACTTCAAATACCTTCCCGAGATATAATTTAGCTTATAAACCCATCCCTGAAAATCACCCTGAATGGAATGCTGGGAATTTCTGTATTTTCCCCCTGAACGGATAAGTTTTTTATGTTTTATTATCATTTTTTTCCCGAAGTGATTGTCGTTATCTAGTTGTCATTTTGAAAAAGATTTAATTTTTTACAGTTATGAAGTATAAAGGTTTCAAATATATTCGTTTTTGGAATACAAAATTAAATTTAAAACATTGAATGAAAATTTTTTATTTGATTTCCTTCATCTTAGTTTTAATATTTTACTTTGAACAAACTACTTTGATAATGCGCTAATTTTATAAACACTGAGTAGTCTAAAGGCATTAAATATTTTCGTGTTTGATAACCATGTTCAATACTGTCAATATTGTTAAAAAAATTAAATAAGAAAATTAAATAAGAACATATCTGATTATGGTGGCTTCAAATATCAGCTCATGGGTACTCTTGAAATGCATGCAAAAGTTGACGGCATATTCTTACCGAAATTGCCCATTGTTTTCCTTGTGTTTTCTATAATTATGCGATTTCCTGTGTTCTAATAACTGAACTAATTACTAATAAACAAATAGATATTTAAAATCACCATAAAAAGCGGATTTTTTGATTAAACGTTATCAATAGTTAGGCTCTTATACTTTCGCTATTGACAAGGATCGCTATTTACTTACCACTCATTACTATAAAGAATTGGATTTTTTTTTTTGCTCCAACCAAATCATATAGAAAACATTTGTGAAAAAGTGTTTAGGGGTCACTCAGTCACAAATTAGAACTTATATTTTCCTTATTGAGGGTCAAAAGCTATTGGCAGGCAGCCAACAATGGGGCAACACTCATTTTTTCCATGGATTTTTCCTTTTCTGCTTTATTTCCTTTGGTTTCCTTATAATTACTTTATTATCATAAATTTACAGGGGGGTCATGGCCCCCCTGCCAGTGCCCCTGGTTTATTCTAACGCAGTTTTTATTTAAATTTTCACAAATCAGTCAAGAAGAGGAGAAATTTCGTCTAATTTTTTTCCAAGCTGCCGTTTTGCTATAATCTCGGGGTCCATACCTTTAAAATTTGTAAATTGTCAGCGCAGCAGACCTAGACAGAAGAAACAAAATCCTTGCCAGACAGTGGTCGTTCAAACATTATCGGCTTCCTAACGACAACGACTCCTTGGATTCTGTAGACTGGCGGTCAGTTCACATAGATTGAGACAGAACAATTGTTGTCAAATGAAGAGAGTTAATCACAACCTGAAATAGTCAAATGGCGAGGAGACCGTAATCAAGGGGAAGAAGACAATTTCGGTCAGAATCTAGATTTGTAAGTTCATTTGTTGCATCGGAATGAGTTGATGTCTTAGGCTAAAAATAAAAAAAAACTACACTCATGAACCTGAACATACCGCAACTCAGCACTTGCCTTAATATAACGACAACTATAGAAAAGTCACAGATTTCATTGAGAGCAACGAAGTTTTCTGACATTCATTTTCTCGACATCAGAACGAAAAATATCAGATGAAATGAATACTGGAACAGAAGAAACATTTCAAAAATACACCTCCTGAACCCCCCTTTAGGAATCGGTTTATGCAAGTAAAATGAGTTTATCCCATCAGGAGCTTTTAAACAGAATAAACAGAATGAATATAAGGCAACTGAGCTCAGCCAATCGAGCGTAAACATTCAAGCTAAAAAAAACAGAAAGAATCTAATTCTGTGTGCTATAATATAATCCGAAATCTGAATTCAGAATAAATTCTGTTCCTACTTTTTCTATATTTTCTACTTTTTTCTACTATATCATTGCTTTTATAGGGTGGTTTTGTAACTTCTCAAGAGGTGCCTGTGTCTGGTCATAAGGCAAGTATAATCCAAGTTAGCACCTGTGCGTGGAAGCCCTGGGTTGCTACCTGTAGCAAAGACGGGACATTGAGAGTGTGGGATCTTGATAATGGATCTCTTTTGTCTCAGCTAACTTTTCCTGAAGATGTGTTTTCTCTATCCTTCCATCCTTTTGGTAACGTATCTACCCTACTCATGTATTTGAATAATGGAACACTAGTAGGAAGGGCATAATGAATATGAATTGCACATAATTTATGCATGTTTTTAGGGTTTTTGTCACTGAGAATGAAAAAACAGGATTTTTCTCACTTTGATGTATTTTCATGGTTTATTGATTCTAACGGGCCAATGACACCTCTTTCAAGGTCGATTTGTTGTTGTTCGTCTAGGTGTAATGACTCCAGGGCGAAATTTGCACATGCGCATTAACGGGGGAGAGATGTATTGATCTAAAACAAGAGGGGGAAGTGGATTTTAGAGAACTTGATTTACATAAATGAAGGGGAGAGGAAATCCGAGAAATTGATTGTATAAAAGAAGGGGACAGAATTTCTGAGAAATTGATTTGCATAATGGAGGGGAATTATTGATCTACGAAAGGGGAATTAGAAATGTCATCACTTGTTACCTAGGAATTATACGGGATTCTAAAGAGATAGAAATTCTATTTTTAAATATGGCTTCTCTGATCTTACCTGACAGATATAAATTAGTATTCTATTTTAAATATGGCTTCTCCGATCTCTAGGTCAGAGTGATAAATTGATATTCTATCTAAACCATAATAGTGTAGCTAGGAACATCTTAGAGATGAAGAGATTAACGCGGGAAATGGTTTCCTAGGAATTTCAAATGTGACAGTGCAGGGATGTCAAAACAAAAGGAACACGCAGAAATTACGTTTAGGGTATATTTGGGCGAAACCGTTTGAGACATTTTAGGGGATTATTTGGGCAAAACCGTTTGAAACAATTTAGAGGATAATTTTAGAAGATTATTTTGAAGACGATTGGGGCGAAACTCTGTGGTCGTTATAATACACAAGTTACATTTGATCAATGATGTGAGGTCCCCTACCCAACCCCAAAGGCCCCCCTCCCCGGGGCCCCCGATCCCCCAGAGGCCCCCGAGCCCCTCCCTTCCTCCCTCCCTTTTTGGTTTTAGCATAGAGTCTTAGCTTAGAGTTTAGTTAGAGTTGAAATTTAGTTTAGCTATAGTTAAGAGTTTGGAGTTTTAGCTTTGAATCTTAGCTTAGAGTTTTAGTTAGA
>JAQQPU010011689.1:0-12509 GCA_029168905.1 Artemia sp. Kazakhstan ARC1039
CACCAGAGTAAAGATAGAATTTCCATAACAATTCTAATTTTAAGATGTTGTTCACAAACAAAAACTGTATGCTATGCTTATAAATCAGTCTTGTTTAGCCAATGATATAAAATATTTCGCAAATTAAATCAACAAAAATTATCATAATAAGACGGCCCAAGTTAAGAGTTAAAATGCCTAAACACTTAAAAAAAAGAGCAAATAAAATGAATTTTGCAAAAAAATAGGTAAAATTAATAACAGATTAATTTTAGAAACAAGCAAAAAGATGAGGCTTAAGAACATCATCATAATCCTCGTTGTTCACGCAGCAGCCCAAGATATTGTAAAACATGGAGTAATATTTAAGCATGAAAACTCACTCCTAGCCAGCCATAACGCATGGAAAATCTTCATGAAATTGGATCCCAAACCCTTTGAAACCTTGTTTCAACAAGTAACGAGACTGGAGAAAAATACGAATGAACTCAAAGAATCGATATTTCAATTCCTAAGGTCAGATAAAGGATTGCAGACCAGTAAGATGATGCATAGTAAGGACAACAAAGAGTTCCACGGCCCAGTTATCCCAGAACTAAAATCAAAACTCATAATAGATAACTTTGACAAGAAAATGAAGGAAATCGACATGGGACTAGGAACCGGTACCAAGGAAAACAGAAAGAAAAGGTCAGCGAATAATGTTGAACACTTGTCAAGAGATTTTACCGCAATGAAACCTATAGAAAACCCCAAGCCATTGACTACAAGGGAAGGAATACTTTATGATGGAAATTACGCGATGCTAAATGAACTACCGAGCCTATGGACTTTTCTCAAGGAATTATGGCAAAATCATGCTGAGAAAAATGTTGCGAAGCAAATATTATCCAAACTCACAAAGGAAGAAGACTACAGACAAATTATTAATCTAAAGGAATTGAAATTCTCAAATACACAACAAGATAATAAGAAGGGAAATCCTACAAAAAGGAAAGAAAAAGACACCAAAACAACCACGCCTACTTATGAGATCCCAGTAAGAGAAATACAATCTTCAATGTCGGAAACTACGACGAACAAAGTCCCAGAAATGAACGCACTTAGTAAAGAATCACCTAGAAATTTGACCATGCTGACTTATCTAAAACCAACAATACTTACAAAATGGACTTGGTCAACAGGGCCCACGTTTACGCGCACCCAGCCCATTGGCATATTTTGTATAGGCCTAAGGGCAAGAATTCCGGTAAGACATACCAAGACACAAACAATAAAAGTACAAGCGGTTAAACCAGAAGAAAAGAAAAATAATTCGGAGAAAGAGGAAGAAGATGATTTCGTAAATAAGAAATGTTGGATAATAGACGGTAAACGTACTTGTGCTAGATTAGAAATGGCCGACGAGCCGGCAAAAGAAGATATTGAACCATTACCTGATCTAAGCGAGAAAAACGCCCAAAAAGTGTCAAATCACCAAGCCTTCTTAATATTATACAGACAAAGATTACAAGCCTTAATTGAACTATTTAATACGGAAATACAAAAATTAAAACAAAGTACCACGAGAATCTTTGAGGTATTTTTTCGAAGAAGTAAATACCGCAGGTCTACAAGCCTAATTCCCATCATCGAAGAACTCACCTCCTGCCTTTTTGGTTTAACAACGGAGGAAGACCAAAATATCCTAAGGGAAAATGTGAAAAAGTTAAATAATGCCATGAACGTAACGTTACACGTCCAGAAAATACAACCAAGCATAGCTAACTACCAAAGAGATAAAGTCGAAATGATATCCAAGAAAATCTCAAAAACTGTAAATGTAATGAATTACTTAAGGAACGAAGTGGATCGTGTGGTGACAGACGCGAACCTCACCATGGTATCACTTGATATAATCACCATGTCATTACTAAATCTAGCGACAGATGTTAGCAAGTTCGAGTTCGCATTATTTGCCCTCACGGGAGGAACTTTGTCATACGACCTGGTAGATCCTTCCAACTTAAAAAGCATTTTAGATGAAATAAAAACACACCCAACGTTTGGTTTACATTTACCCATAGAACCAGAAGTATCAAATTTATTCCTTGATTATACAAAGCTAAAAGTACACACCACGGAAATAAATGAACAATTATTCGCAGTAGTGACAATTCCATTGATAAACCAACAATCCATATATGACTTGTACAAAATCTCGACCTTCCCTGCTAATATAAGGAAAACGAATTCATTTATGACTATCACACCTGAAGCAGACTATTTACTTGTTGATCAAGATAGACGAAAATATGCCCTAGCAAACCCACAAGACTTAAAAGAGTGTGTATCATTCAAAAACCTAGTTTGCCAACTTACGTTACCTATTTACAATGTCAAGTCCGGATCTTGTATGTTGGATATATTCTTAAAAGACACACAACAGGAAGAAATACCCAATTCGTGCGAAGCCTTAATAGGAAGTAATAAACGAGAGATATTCATACACCTTAGAAATGACCTTTGGTTATTTTCTGTTCCGAGAGAAACCGTTGGAACTTTATCTTGCTACAATAATACAGAAAAAATCGATCCAAGTTACAGGACCGAATTACTATTAAAAGATGTGGGTACGATAACCATAAAACAAGGATGTCGACTTGTAACTAAAGAATCAACAGTTCAAACGCTGTTAATTACCACGAGCACAAGTACAATAAGTCCCAAAATAATCAATTTTAAGGCAATCAACCTGTCGTATACTATTCCCAATATAGAGAGCGAGGAAATAAAAACCTCAATATGGTCCAAAATAGAAAAGAATAAAGGAATGTTGCCACTTACAAAAATAAGAGAAGCATTAGACTCCCAGATCCCCCTATTTACTAATGAAGACCAGAGATTAACGTACGTAGATGAGAGATACGGATTATTCTCAACCATTTTTTGGTGGAACATACTACTGACCGTATGCTTCGTGTTCGCGATTTCCCTGACCATGAGAAACCTACTAACATTTAATTATGGAAGAATTTTAAGACTAAGAAGACAAAAACCAAAGGAAGAACAAGGGGAAACGGCTGAAATGCAAAAATTAAACCCGGAACCCAATGAAATCGCCTAGGCCAAGAAAAAGGGAAGACATTAGAAAACGAGTGGGTATAGTGGTCTCCACTCGTCCTTGCGAAGTCTAGTTCCCTCCATGTAGTGTCGTTTACGTAAAACCGTGTGGCTATGACGCTGCAGGCATGCAGACAATGACAATGCAGGCATGAAATATGTTGTAAAGTTAGACCTCAAATTTAATAATGTAGCGTAAAATATGTTTAAACGATTGTTTTAAATCTATGTAAAAGTAATTAGGTGTTAAGAGAAATTTAAGTAAAGTGTGTTTAATAGTGTATACTAGAGAGCATAATAAGAAACTTCATTTTGTAAGAATTAATCTCTTATATCATCGTTATATTATAATAACTTAGAAGAAATCTCTATATTAGAAGTCCGAAAGGAAACTCCATATATGTTTCCCCCAACGTAATAATAATGTCATTTCGTTAAAAAAAATCAATGTGTGTGTATGATAATATAAGTGCATTTAAATCAACATTGTCTTGTAGCGTAAAAATTCATGTACCCAATCGATACATGATCTATTTGTATTATGACTACTCGTTTTAAAGAACGTGTGATTCTGCCGAGTTATTTTATTTCAGGAATTGGAACGGCATATCAGAAACCATCCAGGACAATGCAGAGACCAGTGCAAATATAGCCCAGTAGCACCTATTTTCATCACATCTCGACCAACGAAGAGTACTCGCCATAAATCCCAAGAAACTCTCGTCCCAACTTCGCATATGGAAATTACGGATACCCTTTGATCAAGGAAACGATGATCGTTTGATAAAGAATAATTTTCCCCAATCACAAATTATGTATCAGGTAACAAATCTTAGTATCCAGTGCTTTATCGAACTATAAACATAACAATCCTGAGAATCCCATTATCTTGCATAAGATGTGAGAATACATCATCCTTGACAATAAGACTAATGAACCCAATTAAACATGTTTAGCGTGTTGATGAATCCAATTCAGCAGAATTTTACATGTCGAGGATTCACATGTTAAATCCACTCGACCATTCCTCCATTACGAGACTACAGAGACAATAGAAATATTACCGTAAATATTACGAGATAAGTTTTGAAATATGGACCTGGAAACCAACCATCGAATCATAGAAACCAAAATAATCCCAATGAATAACCCCTGAGTGACAATGTACTCTTCCCAAAAGTTAAAGACAGTATGTTGAAGGAGTTACTAAAGTTTGATGTTGACTCATTCCAAATTTAAACATCATTTCCCCTATGATTAACCAAGGAGTCCCCATAAAAACTAATGGGTACAAGCCATGAACGAACAATTTCATGAACTATAATCCCTAATTGCGCGAAGGAACAGTTTTATACGAGAAATACATTCTCTGGGTAATTAAAGACAGACCAAGAATGAAATGCTATGAAATAGTCAACCCTTCTGTCATCAACGCATTCCCAGTGCTCAAACCCTTAATAACAAAGCACCCTATGAATTATCCAAAAACAGCAGATGAGAATGAACTATAGTGGCAAAATTCCACACACCTGTAACCAAAAGTATCATTTCCTGTTTGATAATTAGATAAATCACTTCGACCAAGAGGAACGTAACCATACTCGAACTAATCTGTGAGGGAACTACAAATGAAGTATTTTAAAATTTTGTTTGCACAAGACGATACTAGTGAAGGACCATAATTCGCAATAGAACGAGCGAGTACGTAAAGGACACGTATAGTGGTAAAATAGGTGTGAACTCATATCACGTTTCATTAATTTTGACTTTTTAACAATTTTGATAATCTATTATTAATATCACATAACAAACAATCCCAGTGAAAGTGTTTTTATTACCAGTGAAAATGGTAAACATAATATTGTGTGTTATAAATCATTCATGTATGTATCGCTAGATATTCAGGTAGAGTTATGTGTAGGATTGTCGTATTATTCGTTTAATTTAGCGTAAGATAGGAAACATAGTTATTCCGTAGCCAGCTTAAGATAGAAAAATTTATAAAAGATGAATCTTGAAAAAAAAAATTTAGTAATATTAGGATAAGCCCAACATTACCAAACATTGTTGGAGATATAGGAATTATCAGTGTTAGATGTAGAAAGAACAAAAAAAACCTCGGTGTAAGTAGCTATCATAGTCCAGTAGAGGAACCTTAGGAGACTATATGTAACAAAACAAGAAAAGTAACACAAAAAAAATTATAAGCATATCTGATTAAGCTTAAATAGACTTATAATGTTATTATATCAATTGAAAATTGTTCTGCATAAATAGTAAACAAATTTCAAAATACTTCAAATCCCCAAGGGCGAGCAAAGCCTAATGACGGGACGTCATTAAAAAATGGGATGGGTAATATGTACCGTGTACAATATATACTTTAAATATGGAAAGTTTATTTCATTCTAAATACACTTCCGGTGTAAATCAAACTCCCTTAATTAAGTTTGAAATTCCGTTTCAAACTCTCATTTATTTGTCAGCCGAATACCTCTTTAAAAAGCTCAAAGCCAGAGATGATTAATTCGGAAGTACTCCATGGTACTTTGTAAAACTTTGGTTCAACAAAACAAAAGGCTCTTGAACATTCCAGACGCTATTGACAGGTTTCAAAGGCGAAAAACTGCGGGTTTTTGCATGTACCAAACTAATGAAAAGGATTGGTATCTCGCTGAAGTAGTTTTGAAAAACAATGTGGGACATTGTTTAAAACTTAGTTTAGTAGTTTTTAGAAGTATTCTCAGGAATGTGTATGTTTAATGATGAGAATATCGCGGAAAAAAATATTGGGTAGTTTAGCAGCATAATAATTTGATTTTGTCAGCATAAGAGTAAAGTGGCGGGCCCTCTGAGAGGAGCTGGGCCAATTGGGAAATAGTGATTATTGCACAGAATCAGAACTCATGTTATAAGGTAGTGAAGAAGTACTTTTTGAGGATTTTTTGTCATTCGATTTTTGTCATTAGAGATCAGCTTTTATTACTAAGAAATCTATCTGTTTGCAATACTGAAGTTCGATGCTGTACAACTAAATATGTAAGTCTAATAAATCTGTTACTTTCCTATTTGTTTTGTTTTATTTTATATGCCTGTATCTAGCATCCCAGAGTAGATAACTAGTTCGAATGTTCTCCATTGGTACGCTCTCGAGGAATCTGATGATTTTACGAAGAATGATTGCACGCCTGGATTGATGGCTCCCCGACCCAATTGGTCACCTCACAAGGGAAACCAAATTTATTAGTTAACCTATTTTTATTTCTCCCATAGGGAGTGGCGCGGTCAAACATTTTATTCTCTCCCCCATTACAATTGGTGCGGTCCTTAACGCCACTGGTTACGCAAAAACATAACGCCACACATGGCGCGGTCTTTAACGCCACAGTTGCCCTCCAATTACTTTCAACTATTAAAAAGGACACTAGCCCTTTTAATTTCCAATCGAGTGAGCCCTTTTTGAGGTTTTTACGACAACGCTTTCTATAAAAACTTTATATGCCTCCAGGGCATAACTTAAAACCCTTGCCCTGAGGGCTGTAGGGGGAATATCATCCTCAAAGACATAATTTCTGGACCTTTCAACTACGGGGAACAAAATGTCTATCTCAAAATTTTGAAAGGATGTGTTTGGGGAAACGGTGGGTGTGAGAGGGGGGTTATTTGCGCTGAAATCACTTTCAACTATTAAAAAGGCCACTATCCCTTTGAATTTACAATCGAATGGGCCCTTTTTGAAGTTCCTAGGAAAACACTTTTTTAAAACCTCATATGCCCCCAGAGCACAACTTAAAAACTTTGGCCTGAGGGGTTTGGGCGGTTTGTCATCCTCAAAGACATAATTTCCAGAATTTTCAACTACGTTGAACAAAATACATATATCAAAACTTTAATTGGATGTTTTTGGGGAAATGGTATGCTTAAGAAGGGGTTTAGTCTTCCTCCAATCACCTTCGACTATTAAAAAGGGCAGTAGCCCTTTCAATTTTCAATCAAATGAGCCCCTTTTGAGTTTCTACGAAAATGTTTTCTATAAAAACCTTATATGCCAACAGGGCATAACTTAAAATCCTTGCCCTGAGGGCTGTAGGGGGAATGTCATCCTCAAAGACATAATTTCCAGACCTTTCAACTGCGTTGAACAAAATGTCTGTCTCAATATTTCGATTGGATGTGTGTGGAGAAACGGTGCGTGTGAAAGGGGTGTTATTTGCGCTGGAATTACTTTCGACTATTAAAAAGGCCACTAGCCCTTTGAATTTCCAATCGAATGAGCCCATTTTGAAGCTTCTACGAAAACACTTTCTATAAAAACCTCATATGCCCCCAGGGCATAACTTACAATCGTTGGCCTGAGGGATTTGGGGGGTTTGTCATCCTCAGAGACATAATTCCCTGAATTTTCAGCTACGTTGAACAAAATACCTAGCTCAGGATTGCGATTAGATGTGTTTGGGGAAATGGTGGGCGTAAGAGGGGGTTGGTTGCCCCCAATAATTTTCAACTATTAAATAGGACACTAGCCCTTTCAATTTCCAATCAAATGAGCTTTTTTTAATTTTCTACGACAACACTTTCAATAAAAACCCTACATGCCCCCAGGCCATAAATTACAAATCTTGCCCTGAGGGCTGTGTCATCCAAATAAAATTCATACTTTACTTGATTGCCTTAAAAGAAAAAAGAAAAATAAAATAAAAAATAAATACAATTTGAACCATTCTTCCCTTACAAAACCTCAACAAACAATAAAACATATACTTAAAAAACACAATACTTATTTAGGAAGAAGAATTCACAAAATCTAACAAATTACCCATAAATCTTAACCTTCCAAATAAAATTCATACTTTACTTGATTGCCTTAAAAAAACAAAAAATCTACTATTTACCAAACCCTCTATCCACTCCACATCAGTTCTTACTTTCCAATTTCTATTCTTTGTCAAAAGCTCTACTTTCCCCATAACTACTCCTTTAAATCTTTGTGTCGTTTAATTAATCAAAAAAAGTTTTTGCACAAAATAAGTTTTTTTAAAAAAAGTAAAGAACTCCGTTAAACCAAAAATGAACAAAAGTAGAATCGAATAATCTACCGAGCATACAACTACAACAAATCAGTATCAATAAATAAATGAAACCCAAAACAAAAAGAAATTAAAATAAATCAAACTCAGAACAAGCAGAAATTAATCTGATTAGGGTTCTAAACCCTATGCTTTCTAAAAGCCAGAATATAATTTGATCTATACTGAAAAAATTCAAACATTTTTACTGACAAAATGTGTATTGTCAGTTTAATATTCATATTCTGATATTTATTCCCTAAAATCTTACTTAATTTTTGATTCCTTAAAGTTATAAAAGTAAAAACATTTTAAAAAAAAATTCCAGTAAAGTACAAATTATGGCTACCTCAAAATTTTGATTGGATTTCTTAGGAGAAATGGTTGGCGTGAGAGGGGGGTTCATCATCCTCCAATCACTTTTGACTATTAAAAAAGGCACTAGCCCTTTCAATTTCAAATCATATGAGCCCTTTTGGGTATCTACGAGAAGGTTTTATATAAAAACCTTATATGCCCCCAGGACATAATTTACAACCCTTGCCCAGAGGGGTTTGGGGGTTTGTCATCCTGAAAGACATATTTTCCAGAAGTTTCATCTACGTTGAAGAAAATACCTATCTCAAAATTTTAATTGGATGTGTTTGCGGAAATGATGGGTGGGCGAGGGAGGTTAGTTGCTCTCCAGTCACTTTCGACTATTAAAAAGGGCGCTAGCCCTTTCAATGTCCAATGAAATGAGCTTTTTTTTAAGTTTCTACGACAACGCTTTCTATAAAAACCTTATATGCCCCCAGGGAATACCTTATAACCCCTGCCTTGAGGTCTCTGAGGGGGTCTATCATCCTCAAAGACCTAATTTCCAGAGCTTTTAACTACGTTGAACAAAATGGATATCTCAGAATTATGATTGCATGTGTTTGGGGAAATTTTGGGCGCAAGAAGGAATTAGTTGCCCTCCAATTACTTTCAACTATTAAAAAGGACACTAGCCCTTTCAATTTCCAATCGAGTGAGCCCTTTTTGAAGTTTTTAAGACAAAGCTTTCTATAGAAACTTTGTATGCCTCCAGGACATAACTTAAAACCCTTGCCATGAGGGATGTAGGGGGAGTGTCATCCTCAATGACATAATTTTTGGACCTCTCAACTACGGGGAACAACATGTCTATCTCAAAATTTTGATTGGATGTGTTTGGGGAAACGGTGGGTGTGATAGGTGGGTTATTTGCGCTCGAATCACTTTCGACTATTAAAAAGGCCACTACCCCTTTGAATTTACAATCGAATGAGCCCTTTTTGAAGTTCCTAGGAGAAGGCTTTTTAAAAAACCTCAAATGCACCCAGTCCATAACTTACAACCTTTGGCCTGAGGGGTTTGGGGGCTTGTCATCCTCAAAGACATAATTTCCAGAATTTTCAACTACGTTGAACAAAATACCTATCTCAAAACTTGAATTGGACGTGTTTGGGGAAATGGTTGAAGTGAGGAAGGGTTTAGTCGTCCTCCAATCACTTTCGACTATTAAAAAGGGCACTAGCCCTTTCAATTTCTAATCAAATGAGTCTATTTTGAGTTTCTGCGAAAACATATTCTATAAGAACCTTATATGCCAACAGGGTATAACTTACAATCATCTTCCACTATTAAAAAGGGCGCTATCCCTTTTCAATTTCCAATCAAATGAACTTTTTTTGAAGTTTCTACGACAACACTTTCAAAAAAAACTTTATATACCCCCAGGCCATAACTTACAGACATTGCCCTGAGGGCTGTGTCATCCTCAAAGACATAATTTCCAGACCTTTCAACTACGTTGAACTAAATGTCTATCTCAATCTTTTGATTGGATGTGTTTGGGGAAATGGTGGGAATAAAAGGGGTTTTAGCTGCCCTCCAATCACTTTCGACTATTAAAAATGCCACCAACCCTTTGAATTTCGAATCAAATGAGCCCTCTTTGAAGTTTCTACGATAACACTTTCGGTAATGGTGAATTATATGGGCGCTTCTAAAAAGTCAAGTTTGGTTAATTCTAATGAAATAAAAAAAAAATAGGATGAATATATAATAGTTTATAAACAAATTTGGGATATATATTTGCACATTAGAAGGAGGGGGGGGGGGGTAAAGCATAGCATATGTTAAATGCGTAATTTAACCTAGGTAACTTCCCCCCCTAAACTCCAAAAAACAACAGTTTAAATATCGTAAACGCAATGAAAACCAGCTTTGCATTGCATTCTTGTATAGCGGTCGCTTGCAATTAACCCGTCTGGCGGGTTAAGGCACCAGTACCACGCTTTCTATGAAAACCTTATATGCCCCCAGGGCATATCTTACAACCCTTACCCTGTTGGCTGTGGGGTGAGTGTCCTCCTCAAAAACATAATTTCCAGATCTTTCAACTCCATTGAACAAAATGGCGTGGTGGGCGTGGAAGGGGTGTTAGTTGCCTTCCAATCACTTTAGGCCAATCGAGTGAGCCCTTTTCGAAGTTTCTACGACAAATCCTTCGATACAAAGGGCCAAAGTCTAAAGGGGAAATAAATAATACAGTGTGCCAACATAGTTCTTGACTTAGGCAGCGCTATGGCGCTGCCTATTATAAGTACATTTGCTGTGAAGTAAAATGTTTTTTAATGTTATTCAGCTTCACCTAAACACCCTGTTTTTACCTTATATTTTTTAGTGCCATAACTTTTGCTATACTTTATTTAATCCGATTATCCTTATCAATACTTTTGTATATTTTGTCCTTAGCCACATAGTAGATAGTATATTTCACTCTTTTTTAAATGAAATCATTAGAAAAAATAACAAAAACTGTTCATTCTAGAAAAGTATAGATGTAGTAATGTGCTACGAAATTAACTATATGTAGTAATTGGTTAATTTACTGCACGTTCAGCATAAATTTTCATACCTAACTAGTCCTTTCACACTATATTAGCTTAAAAACCCTTAAAATCATCATATTCACAATCTAAAATTATCCCCACTACCGTAAGCAAACTGTTCATAAATTAAAATGTGGAATGGAAATATAGATTCAACTTCTGGACATCCGTAAAAGGTTTTCTATGAAAATTCTTTTCATTAGTTTCCAAAATTTATTAATTGCACATGCATATATTCTGTTTTTTTGCTGCTGTATTGGCCTTTTCATAGCATAATAAAACCATTTGGTACATTGTTAATTCCACAGAATTCTAGTTAGTATTTTCTATATTACTGACAAAATATGCCCCGTAAGAACACAAATGCTTAATCTTAAGTTATGATAGCTTGAATGGTATTATGGTTTGGTCTGAAAGAACACTAATTTCAAAATTCTTTCGAGGCTAGTACAAGCAAATTTCGATGAGGCTTACGTTTCTTGTCTACGTATAATCAAAGTTTCTTATTAAGTATAATCTATCTGCACGTCTGGTGAAAAAGCAACAGCTTACCTTTTTTCTGTAACCATCCTCGTAGCCCCCATCATACTCTCTGTCGTTTTTGTTTTTGTTTAAATGAACAGTAAGAAATGCCCAAAACGTTGCTGCAGCTGACACAGCCAATCCCAAAAGAACAACTCCGGTCAAGTTTACTGTATAATTTGCAGAATTGGAATCTGCCAGCTGAAAATGTTGAAGTAAAATAATATTTCATACCACGTATATGTGTTCTATATGTTTGATCCTTCGGTCCTTGTTTTTTTAAGATAAATATCCTTTCTTTTTCTCTTTCTTTGGTTCTGTTAATTATCCCCTTTCCTTTGTGTGGTAATCTTTAATTTTCTCTTGATAACATTAAGGGCATTTTTTCCTTGATCGCATAGACATTTAAATTCGCGGATTGTTACTTCGCAATTACAAAGGTGATTCACCCTGGTTAAAAATTTATGTTTAGACAGGAATTCTGGTCGACATTGACGGGGAGGGAAAAGGGGAATAAGTTAATTCATTTGAGCTTAATGTTGAAACCGGAGGGATTTGGATTGGCTGGAATCGACAACCTCCGCCCAAGTGTCTTTGCTGGTCCAGGGGCAAGGAGATTTTTGTTTTTTAGTTCTTGTAGTGAGTAGTGAGTTCAGAGTGAAGTGTAAGATTTCTTTATTTTATACCTTTGACTTTTTAATTAGCCTTGGCAGGGTCTAGAGCCTAGAGAGATGCTGAGATTAGATTAGTTTGGTATAGGTAGAGAATCCTTTACTTAGCAGAAGATCTTACCCCGAGGGAAAGAAAGAAAATTGGGAAGTTTAATGCTTATAGTGCCTGGGGCCAAGTAGCGCGGAACTTTTATACCACGGGGGAATTACGTCTCAGAACCCTGACTGTTTTTTTGTAAACTGTTTTTTTGTATAATTTTATATATATA